>OX637864.1:32785551-33030551 GCA_951802705.1 Netelia virgata | reverse complement strand
CCCTTTCTCTCTCTTGAATTCATAAAGCATAGTATGAGTAGGAAAAAACAACGAACAGAACGGAAAACTCGTCTCTCCCAAAGTTGTACGTACGAATTAATTATTTGTCGCCAGGGTAGCATTGTTGTCACAATGCTACCCTGGTATACATTTGTCGCAATAATAAAAATCTCAGTCCCGAGAATATCTTTGATTTTCAAAGCCGAAGCGGTTCGTGCGGCGAAGGCTTGCGTTTTGCTACGCGTACGAGTGGGAGGGGCGAAATGCGGGGAAAGATTTCGGGAAACAGAGCGTGCTGATTATATAATTTACCTACATGACACACGATCGGCCCGTTTTCTCATTCTTTGATTTTCTTCCTCGTTCGCCATCGCATAATTTTTCGTGGTTGCGATAAATATGAATGTATCGAAACAACCCTTACGATGGCTCGACTTTGTGGCGAAGAGAGAGGATGTGGGAAGGGAGGGCGGATTAGGTGGTAAATTTTTATACGATATAGATTACGCATGTATAGGAGGGGAATGATTAATCTAGCACGAACTTCCGTTTTCCTCGACGAGAGTACTCTGATGTATACCGTCAGATCGATCTACGTCAGTCTCTCCGAACCAGCCGAGAGTCCTGGTATTATTTCCTTTGTTCATGATCGGATGAATTATCGCATAAATTAATGGTGCCTGTCTAATCTTCGTGTCGATCTTTGTTTTTGTCCTTTAATATTACGCAAGATTACAACGTAACGTTCGTGAATATTTTAATAATAACTCGTATCGATAATGTTGAGAATTTCCTTCATTTTTGCTTCCTCGTAAGAAAAGCTTTATCATCGCGGGGCTAATATTCTCGAGCGTTTAATACCACGCTACTCGAGCAGCGCGCGTGCGACCTTTTTTGCATTATTAAAAACATTATATCTTTATTTTTTGTCATTTTCATTTATACATTCGTCATCAAATTAATTAGACAGTTTCGGAGAAAAATCATAAAAGAAAATTCTACGACTATGAATAGATAATTACTCGAGATAACACTTGGCGAGTTGCGCACTTATGTCGTTTTATATTCAAGAATACTAATTTTTCGTTTTAAACTTCGAATGAAGTATTATTTAAAAGAAAAGATGAAAACTTCGAGAAGAGGTCTCTGCTTCTAAATTTGTCATGACGTAAATGATGACGCAGGATGTAAGCCCGCACATATTTCGTTCGATATTACAACGTGATATATTTTACAATATTTACGAAATATCATTTTTCATTCGTATCTCTCGTACATGCGCGTTCCACGGCACGACGAAAACGGGATGGAAAATAAAAAAAACAAACACAAAGAACTGTAGCAATATTTCCCAAAGTCTCTGGCACGTGATACTCAATTTTTCACGCATCATACGTAACGTTTGGAAAGGACGGAATGAAACCACAAACGGATAGTGACGATATTCGCAAAAAGTTCCTCGGAGTGTCTGCCCCCCCCCCCCCCCCTATCTCACCCTACGTGTACGCGTTTATGAATTATTTTCCCTCATGAATAATTCAAGCCAGTTCTCGTCGCGAACGACGGTACCAACGTATATCTATATACAGATAGATACATGTATACATAATATATATGTATATCTTTCTCCTCTGCGTCGCATTACAAAGTCTCGAAGCCTCCAAAGTCCGAACCAGGAATAAAAGACGGTCCACGAGCTCTGTTTACAGGAGAGAAAGAGAATAGCGAGGCAAGAATGAAGGAACGGAGGACTAGAACCCCAAACTAAAAGTGGAAAACCGTTCGAGTTGTATTCTCGAGCAGCTGTACTAGATTGCATGTGCCCTATATATATATACGCGAACAAGCCGGTATCAGGCCCACACGAAGTGTGTAAAGAAAGAGTGTAAAGATGCCGTGGAGCTACTCCGAGATATATTTATGGCCCAAAAACTCGAGCGTATACATTTTCTGTGTTTCGGCGGAGACGGTGAAATGTAGTATTATCGGGTACGCCACTTTCATCCGTTTCGTCCGTTTACCGGTGACCGACGGCGTCGCGATATTGTCTCCTATAACACCAGAGGGTGGGAGCGAGAAAGATAGCGGTAAATGATATAAACGTGTTCACGTATTTTCATAGTATGTACTCCAGACATAGATACATTAAATCGTGATCCATTCGTGGTCTACGGACGATTATAGAGATCGAAATTCTGTGTAACTTGTAAATCGCGATATAAGTCATTCGTATAATAGTCCGGTCATTATATACATTTGGAAATGCAAATGAACCGAGAAAGCTGATTTTTCGATATTGTGTAAAGAGAGCTTAAAAAAGCCTAACTTGAAATTGTCGACCTCAATTTCCTATGAGCTTTCTCCGCCATCTTGAAAAAAGGGTTACATTTTGTTTTTTGCGATAAATCGGTTCTCCGTCATGATACGAACATTTCGTTTATATACTTTTTTGATGATTTTTTTACGCTCTATAATTAAGGTTTCATACATTTTTCATCTACCGTTGATGGTTGTTGAGATATCGAGCGAAAAAGTACAAAACTAAGAGATTGACATTAGTTGTTTGTTGTTTCTCGTGATACATATCGACTTAGCTCCTTTCTCGTCATATATATCGAAAAAATTTCTATTACCAAACTTATAGAGCGTGCTAATACCTGTAATGTGGGGGGATTTTTTTTGTTTAGACAAAAAGTGCGACTTTTAGTGCGCCGTAAAGTTGGCAAGTTCACGCGAAATTTCGATGTTACAGCCCGCGCGATTGTACACAGGGTAAGGCACGAGAAACAGAACACCCGAATATCTAGAAAACTAAATCTGGGAGAAAAAAGTTTTTCAAATAAAAAGTTTAAGTCATGGGAGGGCTGATACAAGAGTCACATCGGCTTTAGATTCGCATTGTGGTTTCAAGGTCATTTCAAGGTCAATTGGTTTTTTCAAATGGAAACATATATTTTTCATTGCATATTCTTAATTTACGATTTCAAATAATTAACTGTTGTTTGAAACAATTTTTCTCTTAGTCAATGCTTTTGACAATATTGAATTTTCAAAGAAAAAATATACAATGTCGAGAATATCATTTTATTAATGACAATATAATATTAATGACAACTTTACGGCGCGCTAAAAGTCGTAATTTTTGTCTAAAACACACACACACACATTGCAGGTATTATCATGCTCTATAAGTTTGATACTAGACGGTTTTTCGATATGTATGATGAGAAAGGAGCAAAGTCGATGTGTATTACGAGAAACAGTAAATAACTAATGTCAATCGTATCAACCGTAGATGAAAAATGCAAAGTACCTTAATTGTAGAGCATAAAAAAAATAACAAAAAAGTATATAAGCAAAATTTTCGTATCATGAGGGAGAACCAAGTTTTCGCAAAAAACAAAATACGACGCTTTTCTCAAGATGGCGGAGAAAGCTCATAGGAAATTGAGGTCGACAATTTCAAGTTAAGGTTTCCTAAGCCCCGTTTACGCAATATCCAAAAATCAGCTTTCTCGGTTCATTTGCATTTCTTGGGCGTTTTTTCGGATATACTGACTGAACTATAAGTAGGTATCTGTATATAGGCTGTAAATGGCAATTTTTTCGTTCGACGATCTAATGCTATTTCTGGTGTAATTTGTTTCATTTTTTCGTCTCGTTTTGTATTCGATCCCCCGTGTGAAATGCTTTTTGCTTTCATCGCGGTACGTCTGGCTGTTCAATCGATATTTATTCGATCGCGACCAATACGAACTTATAAATAAAATACATTCGAAGTTTTTGAATTATTTTCACATTGAAATATAAGCTGTTGCCGCGGTACGACGAGAGAATGGCGGGTGCTTTGGTGTGCCAGGTGTATATTAATGGATCATTTTTTATTTATAAATAGAAACACGAAACACATTGGTAGAGGCAATGAAAGACAAATTGATAATACAAAAATAATAAATTGTTCGACGTTGAACGCGATTTATTAGCTCGACAGTGAAATTGAACGAAACAAAGTTATTGAAATAAAATGATAAATTAATTCGGTGCTAAACAAGTATCTCGTTGAGACGACGAATCAAAATTTAATAATGGTGTTTTTTTTTCGTTTTAATAATAAATTTGTTTCGTTTCGAGTCGTTTTTATCCGGTTCGCCGCATTCTTTGAAAAATCGAAACGAATTTGGTCGACGCTTATTGTTAGCTGTATTCGCCTGGGTAGATAAAAGCAAAGGTGCACAGGGAGAAAAATCTACGGACACTTCGTCGTGCTTCTAGTTTTCTTATTCTCGTCTCGCTCCGTCTCTCTTCCTCCAGGCTTTATGAGCTTACTCGCGAAGAAAGCAATCCAATCGAGGACGACGGGTCAATTTCTGATGGCTCGAGAGAAATACGAACCTTCCTCTCGCCCTCCGTGTCACATACACTCGTTCGCTCTCTCTCTCTTTCTCTTTCTCTCGTCCACTTTCTATTTTTATTTTTTATTATTTTTATTTTTCGAGTTTACATCACTTTATCTCTCGCGGGCATCTCGCGACGATCCCGGCGAAGCTCATCGTATCACACGAGGCGAAAGTGCAACGACGGGTTGCCACGGGGAAAACGGCACCTAATATACAAGACCGTTTTCCGCTCTAACGTACCCTATGGAATCTTCTTTTCGACTCGCCACCGTCCTCTTTTATATACCTAACGCGCGATGTTTCTCACGCTCGATTCTTTCACGTAAATTCGCTCTCGGAGTTTCATGTTTATCGCTGGAATTTTTAATTAATTTTTCATCATACGTAGCGACGAAAAAACAGAAAATTGTTGGGCGATGAATGTTTTTTTATTAACATTTTATGGCCGTATTTAAAGAAAAAAAAGAAGAAAAAAAACACGTTTAACGATTTTATTTCTTAGAGCGACACTCGTGCGTGTTCGGCTGGTTCGTGTATTTCGTGTTTTCGTTGGGTCGATATTCCGCATCGTTTTACGCAAAAGGCACGTGGAATATTCGAGGCCGCGAGAAAGAGGAAAATATCGATTACGACGAGGGCGGTCGCGAAAATCTCATGAATTACGTCCATGTGTCTCGCAGGCCACACATTCGTTGATGGCAATTTCGAGGGTACGCGGCAAACAAAATTGCGCATGAGGCTACAATTGACAGAAGCGAACGAGCCCCACTTCGTTCTCGGAAAGAACGCAGGTTTTGTAATTTCTGCAATCGCATTCGTTAACTGAAAAGAAGAGTTTATCGGTCTGAGCTTTTCCTTTAATTAGCAAATTAAAGCCAGTCGGTGAAAACTTTATGTGGCCTTGTTTGAAAGATATTCGATATATGAAACGGCAAATTATGTTTCAACTTGTATAGAAAATGGATTTCGTGTATTTGTGGAAAAAAGAGGTCAGCTTTCCGATATTTTCTCCGAGGTGAAATAGAGAGGAAGGAAAAATGTGGAAGAGCTTCGAGGGCTCTGAAAACTTTATTTCATCGTTTCTCATCGGTCTTTCCGTCTTTCCCTCTGTCTTTGTCCGTCTCAAGCTCGTTCGATCCTCCAATTCCAATTTCATTATTGTTTCTTTGTCAACAATTTAATGAGGATCCGCTGGGAGGAAAACACTCGAACGTGCTACGGTATATTGTTTAAACAAATACCGATGCGGCCCTTGCTTCCGGATAATGATTATTACGGCCGTTCGTTGTCGATGATTGAAATCGTAGGAACACTTTTGTATTGGAAATTCCGATGCAAATCCAAAAATTCTTTAATTATTATCGAGTTTGTTTCTCTTTTTCGTGAGATTTTCAGTGCCGCTGTTGTACTCAGTCAAAACTTGGACTCTCGATGTCATTTTCAAACTTGATAGGTCGATTCGTATCTATTCTTTCACGCATATCCCTTCGGATCGAAATTACGCGATTTTCAACTAGTTGCCACTGCCATAAAGATGATTTATCCTCACGAACAGCTTTTTAAAAGTATCAAAGTACAAAATTTAGATCGCTCCAATATACTCATTGTAGTGTTACGTCCCAGAATTCTAGATGCGCACGCGTAGATTTTTATCTTTCTCCTTTTTGTACGGGAATGTGCCCGTTCGGGATAGGAGCCACTGCCAAAACAGAATCAATTTATTCCACTTACCTCGTTTTCGAACGACTGTCCTCGTGTCCGTGTTCTTTCGCACTGGTCTGCGTTTGACTGTTGTGTTATAAAAAAAGAGAAATCACCCAACACATTAAACTTTAATAAAATATATTATATATATAAAATAAAAACTTTATATAACATTAGATATGGGTTATCGAATAATAAACACGGACCACTTGGACTGATTTTAGACTCATTACTTTTTCTAGAGCTGGGACTTCGCGACCATTACCTCCCGACTCTTTTGTCGTGGTGGGGTAAAATTGCTGCATTGTGGTTCCTATGGGAGTTAAGACAGTCCTTTGCTGAATTAACGTTCCCATGGAGAATAAAATACTATCGCCTACTGGTGAGATGGTTTATCATTTTTAAGGCGTTCTATCGCTGGTCCAAGTACTCGGATTCCGTTTCTTGAACGGTACATGACCGCCATGAGAGCAAAAATGACTCGCATATGTGAGCCTCGATATCCTTCAAGGCGTTCCCGCGGAATTGTACTAAAATGTAAGCATAGCGTCGGCCGAGATAACGAAGGACGATGGAGAGTTGGTTCGATGCGAAATCTCGACTTCGGTAGTTGATTAGCAATTCCGATAATTAATAAAAACTGGTTCATCCTATTAAATATGTTTGTGTCGTTAATATTATTTAATCAAGCCATCACTTACACATATTTCTTTAAAATAAAATACAATGAATTAAAAATAATTAATATTTATCGATGTCGGCTCTGGACGTAACAATAGACACGCGAAGGTATCGATATTTTCACGTTCTCATGAAACTCATCGATATTCCAAAATATCGTGTTTTGTTTACTTGTCAAACCTTCAGGATCGTAATCAATCCGAACCAGTTTCTCATAACTCACAAACATGGTATTGTTATTTCAAATATGTTGTAAATTTGTCGCTCAAAAAATTAAAAAATAAAAAACTTTCGTCTGTTTTCAAACGTTCACTCTATACCTAAATCATTATTTAAAAATCCCAGAGCAAACCATGTTCGTCAATATACAGCTTACAAGTGCGCAAACATTTCTTTATTTGACCAAAGTGTATGGAGGGATATCCACATTTCTCTTATATATTAAAAAATGCACATGAATAGATATATGTATAGAGTATAAAAACATATTCTTAAATAAGTACAGCCGTGCAAATATAGTTTATACGGCGGACAATCGCCGCTGCTATATGACTTTCGAGGACATCCCGAGATGAGTTACGAGGCGATTACCAGAAAGGAAAAGGTCCTTCGTCAGTTCTGTCTCTCTCTCTCTCTCTCTCGCTAACTTTCTCACCCTGTATCACTTCATATCCCGCGAAGAAGAAAGCAACAACAGCTCCTCCGTCGTCTCTGGTTCGACCTTGAGGATTAAGTCTCCTCGCGCTTCTTCTTCCTTCTCACTGTCCATGCCACCCTTCGTACATTTGCTTCTCTTTGTTCTTTTTTTTTTGCCGGTACTCCCGCGTCCTTCTTCTCGTCCCATTTTTACCCCCCTCCCTTCCTACCCGTTTCGGCGGTCCGCGTGTTTAAGAGGATACACAGTAAGGGGCTCGAGCGAGCCGAGAATTAGAATGTCTTTCAGCCACAGTGGGTCTCACCCTTGTCGAGCGTCGTCAGCGCCATTCGCATCAGATCGCGTTTTGACACGGCTATTATATATACATATATATATAAATGTCGCTATATGACAGAAAGCGCCAGAGAAAACAAAACCGTCTTATCTCGTCTCGGAGAGGGCGTTTGCCCGACTGGGTTTCATCCCCCTCGTCTCATCATTTCGCCTCGGCAAGGGGGTTAAAAAGAAAGAGAATTTGCTTGATCGATGTCTATCGCCATTTCGTCTGAGATTTCGTTCTTTTATTTAAATGGCTCTTAATCATTCGTAAAATATTGATCGTCAAATATTAATCGAAAGAAAAGCCGACTAAACAAAATAATTAAACATCAATGATAAAGTAAAAGTTTATATAATAGTTATACCGATGGGCAGCCCATATACGATCTCAGATCGATCTGTTTGCAAAAGCTCTGAAACAACTCAAACGTGCTTTTTGGGTCGAAAAATAGGAAAACAAAAAAATTGACAACTCCGAGCAGCGCCCCGTTACAACTTATGGCGCAGTTGCTTCGGGTATACCAGAGGTATAACATTCGCGTAACTATTGTGCATCGCTAGCCACCGACGTACATATATATACAACGTATACGTATACCACGAAGTATAAACATAGACGTTTTCCCAATAGCCGAAGCGTGAAGTTCGAACTCGTCGCGTATTCGCTTCTCCTCTCTCCCTTCTTGCTCCCTCTCGTCCTCTTTTCTGGTTGTCGGCCAGGCATCCGGTGGCCTTGATTTATTTGATGGTTTTGCGAACGAGGGAAACGGTTTTGCTACAGCCGTATTGCAACGCCTAAAAAGGTCCGCGATACCTCTTTCTCGACGCCGTTCTCGTAACCTCTATAATATGTCACATAAAACGTTTCTCTCGTTTCGTGGAATTAACAATCCTTCGCAAACACCGGTTTGCGCATTACCAGTACCTACCAACGATTTTCTCTCCGAGTTTACCTCCTCCTCCTCTTCTTCCCTCGCGACACTGTACCTACCTACGTGGTTGGGCGGGGCAAGATATTTATTCTCGATCTAAAAACATCGAAAAAACAAAATTTATTTATTACTGTCGTTTGAATTTAAGGATATTGCAATAATCTCAACGACGTTATTATAGCCGAGGATGAAAATGCAATAAGAAAATATAACTATTGAAAAAAGTTAAAATTACGAAAAATTATTAAACAAAATGTTGACGGCTCCATTTAGCCGCTGGACCATCCCTATGTCATAGATCGCGCACGAATAAACATACCCAGGCGTTCCAAACGAGATGTACGCTAAACGTGAAATAACGTTCACGTAGTACCGACTGTATGCTTAGAAACATGCCCAGCAGAAGTTTTAAGGCCGTAATAATTTGGAACGCTATTTTTTGAAGCTCTTGCTCCCCCCACCCCCCGCTCGCCAGTAACCCTCTAGCTCTTCCTTCTAGTCACTTATTTTTTTGCAATCTCCTCCCGCCCCCCCCCCCTCTCTACAGCTTTTGCCATCAAACTCCAAACTCTCGAGACTGCAGACTTATAGAAGCGCAGCAGAAAGGTCGACGTTCCACCACCGCTGTTGCTGCTGCTGCCGCTATATATATATGTTTTTTCATCTACCTCTTCGTTTCCCTTATTCGTATAGCCACGCTCAACGTCCTCTCGAGAGCTGATCACGTTGCTGTTTTAACGAGCGTACTCGAAACTATCCTTCGCGGCTTGTCTTTCCATACACATGCCCGCGTCTCTCACATATATATTTGTGCACGTGTCTCTATAAAATTTATTTATAACGATGCACAGTTTTTCATTTTAATTAACCGTCAATTTTAGTAAACATACACATATATATTTTATCTTTATTAACCTCATTGGATCGTTTGTTTATTTTTCAGTGTGGAGGTTTCCCGTGCATCGAGGCGATCGGCCAGCGTAAGACCCCAAGAGTGAGTAATCATTATTATTATTACTCGCGAATTTCTGAAGAAATTATGAGAAGCGAAATAGGGATTTTTATTTTCTTCTTTCTAGTCTTATAATAGAAGCACGAGGCAACGAGGGAGAGGCGAACATCTCGGGCGAAACACGTATTTGTGGGTATTCCGTGGCGCCTCCCTACGTAATCGAATTACGCAAATCCAATTCATGAAGTCGAGATAGGTCGCGATATTGTCACAGTGCGGTACATAATGGCGATAGCCAGAGAATAAAGAGGGTTGTCTGCTGGGAGGGCGGGGGGGGGGGGGGGGGGGTTGAGGGATAATCGAGAAAACGAACGACCTCCCTTGTCAGACGCCCTTGTGCACGTGTCGCCAGTTTCAACGATGTTTATATCGATAACTGTATAAACGCGTAAATATATATGAGGTATTCCACGGGAGATCAGCCATCGAACTGCCAACCCCTCTTTGATTTTGACTAAAAAATTTTCCCCCTATTTAATGAAAAGAGCGACTCGTGTAATTTTCCAATTTTTTTCGCCATTTTTTTGAGCTATGAATTTTTTGATATTCCGAAAAAAAATTCAAATGCAAATAACTTCAGAACAAGACTTTTTGAGAAAAGAATCGAAGAGGTGTCGGCAGTTTGATGGCCGATTAGCCGTGGAATACCTCGTATATATATTATCGAGGTGGATGCCGGACGGAACGATCGCGCTTACAGGTGTGGTCAGACAGTCGGCATTTTTCTTTCCCCACACTTCTCATTCCGTCGATTCCTCTTCGATCCCTGGGGAAATAAGAATTGATAGTACACGCTTAACGATAACCGAGGTTTCACGTATCATCGCAATTCTGGGGGATCGAAATGAAATGGTTTTCTGGTTCAAATTGAATTCTATGATCGATCGTGCCGACAATCTCTTTTTTACATACCTAGGTACTAGACATTTGGAGATATGTATTTTTATGAATCGCAAATGCATGGTTGACGAAAAATCGACCGCTCTCAACAAGTCAGCTCTTGTCAGACCACCTCTCGACCCTACTCGCTGAGATTATTATTTTTATTCGAAAAAAAAACAGAACGTCAGCAATTATTCTAAGAATTTTCATGATTTTTTTTTGCACATTTCGCGATTAATATGAATTTTGAATATATCTGAAAAATCTATTTCGATTAAATATCTCGTTTACCGTATATATATATCGATCTATACAGATAAACTTTCAAATGCACTTTACGCATTTCCATGCGCACGTAGGTAGGTACCTATCGGGTATATGCACACGGTCGCTATCAGCCGTTAGTAAAATTCGCTTACACACGTTACACATCAAACACAAGCCCGCAAATATCCAACTACATCTCACAATGGTTATATTCGCATCCATTAACCTCACCCCTTACTCGAACCTTTCATCCGGGCTACATAACATTCGAGGTTGCAATTAAGCGCACCGTGCATGCGTCATGTGTATCTCGGATGTGTATTGTACGTATATAGGTATAATAATCACGAATCCGCGAACGGAAGCTCTCGGAGATGTGGCAAATGCGATGAGAGAGACACGAGGGGGAGGCTTTGAATCTTCGAACGCGGTGTATGATACGACAATGTCGCGAGGAAGCTCGATAGTCGGGGGATCCAGAGAAAACCGTGAACCAACTCCGTAACGCATGACCTATTGATGATTCGCGAAATTGAGTCTCGTTACGCGCTCAATACAATGAGAAATAGTCAGGAAGGTACGTCACATCTTATAGTATAAAACTTGAATTCGTGTTTATTGTAAGACTCTGTTGCACGAATTTAATTACTTGTCGCAAATATTAATTCGTGTTCCAACGGATGTAACTGAAATTTATAAAAACTCTAGCTCATCGGATTTAAGGTTACTTGGAATTAATAATAATAATTTTTATTATTGTATTGTTATTCTTATTCGCAGCGACGTAATACATTTAAAATTATAAGTTTGAATATTAAAGCAACAATATTCTATTATTCGTTACGTTAGTTCTTATTCGATATTGCGAAATCTCGAGACACGTGGCATTTCAATTCCAGGTAGACCGATGGATATTAGATAAGAAACAAAATAGGAAATGTAATTCCTGTCGGTAGAGACGGTAAAGACGGTCTTCCGAATATTCGAAGGGTGTGCATAGTATAATAGCGATATATATATATGTAGGTACACGTATAGATATATATATATATATATATATATATATACACGTGTGTGTGTACAAGTATACTTGGTAAAAGAAAAGATGGAATACTTGAGCGGATTGGCCCCAAGCCCTGCTCCGGACGTACATTGCCTCTACGTGCGATCGATCCGCGAGCGTTTGCCCGTACCAAGAAAGACTCTTTTCTTTCTTTCCTTTCGTCGCAGGTATACAAAAGAGATCACTATTGTTTTTTTGCTTCCAGATAAGAAGTAGGTCAGTCTCGGCTTCGTCGTAAAAAATCATTCAGATCCGGACGATGATACTTCCTTCTGGCCCATATATAGATAGATCTACCTATATATAGATACATGATAAAAGAGAAGTAAAAATAAAATCGGCCTGATATACATACCCTTCGTTAACCAAAATGTGAATATTCCGCACGATCTTTGAAAATATCGCGAATATTTGAATAATTGAGGAAAGAAAAAAATCCTCGGCTCCAGCCTACAATTTATATAGGGTTTTCGGGGCATGTACGCGTACGTGGTGAAGAACGTAATACAGACTTTCTACATATAATATAATATATGTATATTTCCTATTCTTGACGTTCGGAAATGCTCCCCCGACTCGCACATTGCGTTTAACCGCATGCGGAAAGTGGGTCAAAGGTACAGCGAGTGTTCCAAATAGGGGGTAGTCTACGTACCTATAGCATGTTCCAAGCTCCCTCGTCGCCGCCACCGCCGAGTTCTCGCCGAGGGAGAATTTTCTCCTTCTCCCTCTCTCTCTCTCTCTCTCTCTCTCTCTCTCTCTCTCTCGCTCTTTCACTCACTCCAATTTCTAACTGTACCATAGTCCGAGATATAGACAACAGGACTGAATATAAATCGACTACACGCTAGTGCTAGTTACACACCCGAGAGTTCCGATAAATCTTCTTTGAAGAGATAAAGGGTGAGGAAGGAAAGACGGAAAGACAGACGGATGCCTATGGGATTTCCTCTTTTTCTATCGTTCCTCGCGATATATAACGCGCAATAAAAAACATAGAAACATCCTCGAAGGTGTGAGCTTTGCGAGGCGTTGAAAAAGTTCTTAATGCTTCCGAAAAGTTCGCTCCCGCTGTTACCGCGCGACCGTGAAACCGCTTTATCGATTTTAATGGCCCACGCGGATCGTATTCTTTATGCGCAACGTAATTTGCCGGCTATTCAAAGTTATACCGCCAGGAGTAAAGTACTGGAAAAAGAAATTACGAGTGTAAGGAAAAGAGAGAGAGAGAGAGAGAGAGAGAGAGAGAGAGAGAGAGAGAGAGAGAGAGAGAACACAAATTAATTATAGCCGAAGAACGATGAGAGCGGAGAAATAGAAACGAAGAGAGATAAAGAACGAGGTCTCGAGTCACGCGAGCCAAAGATGACCTTGACCCTTGTGTGCCCCGACTTCCTGCCTTTCCTATATTGGGAAACGAACAATCGGAGGCAACGGGAAAAGATTAGGACGAGAAAAGTTCTTGGCTTTGCCTCTTTTCTCTTTCGTTGAAATCACCTTTTTTGTATTAATAAATTACGAGATTATCGATCTATTCGGTAATGCACGATACCCTTGAAAGATACGCTACTTACGTGTGTGAAAATATGTTCTACGAGGTACGAAATACAAGTATCGAAAGATACACAACGGAACGAAAAATTAGGTAGGTCATCGTGTCTGTACGTTGACGAAAATCTCTTTCAATAATTCGTTCTTACGAATTATTGAAATTTAATCTCGGTGACTTTGTTCGCCGAACTCACGAATTTCAGACTCTTCTCTATCGCATAGAAAATATACGAGTATTTCGTACATGTAGCTCGAATAATCGTATCGTCTCTTCTAAAAACTCGTGGAACTCATCACGCGGCGTGTCACATTCGTAGATTTTCGGTTGGACGATTTCCTCGGTCGACGTTACGGCGCCGTGTCGTATATATAACTTTTTGTCTATCTCCTTCTATTGTCGTCCGCCCACTCGAACGACAGCTGAAAGAGAGAAGTCCTTTTTCCACTATGGCCGTATCAGTTACCGATTTTGGCGTACGGGGGGGGGGGGATGCAAGCTCAGACGCTTCGAGCTACCGCACGACCGAATTATTACGTCTATTATGCGTTGTATTAAATTTGCATTCGCCGGCAAGCGCGAAAAGCGAATAACGCGATGGGGAACGATGAAGAGATCCGAGTTTACCGGAGAGATAGTTATACGCGTACCTATCTACTGCATGTACGTACTATGACGTTTATAGATATACGTATACGTAAAGTCTCAACGTGGCCCCGTCTTCCCTCGCGTTAGTTTAAATTTCTCTCGATCTTCATCCCCGCATCGCTGCGTTCTATTCCGCTCTCCCAACGGCAAATGGATCTTATCTATGCGAATGCATAATTCCGTGGTAATGTGCATCTAGCTCTTCGCTGCATCGAGAATTCGGTCCCATTGCCTTTCTCTTCGTATCTATATAATATATAAGTGAAATCAGAGTGCATCGGTCCTTCGAAGACACCAATATGACTGTACATAGGTACTTTCGATAGTGCAAACGAGACGGTTGAACCGGGTTGTTCGCTGTTTGATCGTATATAGGTAGACATACAATTATTAAAGGAAAATCTAGTCTGTTACGATAGCATTCAACGTCATGAATATGTATGCTAATGTGTGATTCTGTCGCCTGTATGGCGATCCTCATACGGTTGCGTACAGTTGCGGTTAACACGCTCGTATATTTAATTGATCACCTACGTCAAATTATTGTTAAGGATCAATAATGTTTAGCCTTTACGAAGTATTTAGCAACGACGCGATTAATTGAATAAATATTTTCGGATTTGCGATGATTTTTGCGTTTTATAACGTTCGATCTTGATCGACTCATGTATGGTCCCGCGATATGAATCTAGTGTGAGAGTCTTTTCGAGATTGTAAATCTCGAAAATTCTTCACTGTATAGGTATAATAAAAAACAAACGAAATGGAACAACACCGCGAGGTGCGAATACTTTTAAGCAAATAATTGAATTCACTCAGATATTTTCCATTGAGTTGTCTGTAAGTACTTATATGAATTTTATTTCGCACTTTTTACACTTTTATTTTGACTTGTGTTAAATATTAATCATTATTTCGAATTTAGTTTGAGAAGATGAAAGTAAGATTAGCGTGGTTAATATCACGAGAGTTGAAGACTCGATCCTTTGCCGTTGATATGCGAGGGAATTTAAAAAATGCCTACCTAACCAACATTGAACCGTGGGTACAAGGTTGGTTGGCTAGCGAGGGTACCGTGGAAAAATTGTAAAAGGTGTCCCAAAATTCACGAAACAAGTAATTTTTATAGAAAACACAGGCTTTTAAGTAAAACTTATCAAGTTTTTATTTATTTAGAAAGTATACAGTATATGATTATGTATGGAATAGCATATCGGGTAGCATAATTTCGAGGCATTCTTTTGTCGAAATTCTCCATGACCTTTTTGCATAAATGTGGCTGAATTTCGTTGATACATCGCTCAATTTCCTTCATCAAGGTGCGGGTGATTATGGGCTTGTTCAAATAAATCTCAGACTTGAATCAACTCCAATGAAAGAAGTCCAACGGCGTTCGATCGCACGATCGGGCCGGCCAATTCTAATTAGCAAAACGGGTAATTACACGACCAAGAAATGACTCATGCAGTAATTTAATCTCGGGCTGGGTGGCATGTGGCTCAGTCTTATTGAAACCACATCTCGTCCACATCCATATTTTCCAATTTAAGCACAGAAACTGGAATATCAAATATATCCCAATAGCGAGCACCATTAACTATTATTATCTGATCAGGTCAGATTTTCGAAAAAGAATGGTCCGATGATCCCTCTAGCCCAAAATCCACTCCATTTTTTATAGTCCTGAACTATCAGCTGTCACTCCGTGGTTTTTTTTTTATTCGCGATACTTTATTGCACAAATGGCGGAGAATTCAAGTCTTGCCGAAATTTTGGACGACCCTTTATAAATAGTCGCGCCGTAATAAAACCTTTGGTCGTTAGAGATTCATTCGTGGGGTTTTCTTGCGGTAAAACATCTGGTCATAAGGTGATTGAAAACCCCCCGAATGAAAATTTAATTATTGTAACCTTTTTTTTGCGCATTAAGAATTTTAATTTTTAATAAAACCTTCGGCAGCCAAATGTGTCCCCAACTTATTGCGGATGCTATAGTCGCGTGAGACGCGACAACTTGAAACGATATTTATTGAGATTGTACGGAAGTATGCCGAGCCACTGGTCGATTTGTCTGTCGAACGGATATTATTTGTTTGAAAATAAATTCATTTTTTGTCGGAAAAATAGTGTTTGCGGTACTACTGTGGGTGGCTCCGTTGAACTCGAGCCGACGCGGGTCGTAAGTTCGCGTCTCAAATAATATTGAACCACGAATGCCGAACTCCCTTGCGATCAACTAATTGTAAGATGACGAGGGTCTTTATTGTAATTAACGATAAAATGTATTAAGTACTGATAAAATAACTATATACATGAAATTGCACTTGAAATGATATAGGGTTGACGGATAAGACAGTTAAATGGGGAAATAAATGTATGTTTCACAATACGAGACTCTGTGTAGAGTTTTTCTGACGAGCGGACAGAGAACTGACACGAAGTGTCTGTTCTCGTTGGAAGAGCGAAGACGACTGACTTCTCGAAAAGTCTTGAAAATTAGCAAAGATTAGTTTGCAGGGGGGTGTAGGGTTGATTGTGTCAAAATTCTTTATCCCGATTAGTTATAATTGTACGCTAACGTGCATCGTTGTCTCGGTAAAATTATAAAACATCGAATGCGGGTTTCCTTATGACTCATGAGACCCTTGTCGCGGCTCGGCTACCCCCTTCGCTCGCCGAGAGTGGCCATCATAAAACAATTAAAGAAAAGTCTCTTGTTATTTTCGGGATAATCCTTTACGTGCTAGTTCTAATGATTGCAGGATCAAGCGACTTTTTCGATTCTCGGTTTGGTTTGGAGATGTTTCAATATTTGATGTGAACGAATTTACAATGGATTTTTATATTTTTGAGTGACAATGAGCTAGAAAAACTCCGACTTATAATACGTATGTGTATACGAATATTCTTTTAGCGACGGAACAAATAGCTTTCGTTCGAAATTAGGGATATCGCAGTAGAAATGGTCAGCGTGCGGTCAGACGCGAATATCGATGTTTCAACCAGCTGCGCTGCAAATTGAAATCTGACATGTTGAGAACTGTAAAATGATTGATCTGGCTATATATAATGAGTTCCCCTTTGCGATTTTCATTCCGTAATTCTATCACAAACGTGGATCTTCCCGATTGGATTGCATAATAGTGTGCTAATGATGAATATACCAACCGATCACTTCGCTGCTCGTTGCAGTCCTCGTCGTCATCACCACAGTATTGGATCTATAACTCGGCCTGAAAGCTAATGATTGGATCATGACGTCGACGACAGTACGATCATCCACAATGTATCCACTTATATGTCTATGTAGGTGGGTAAGTCGTATCATCCCGTAGGCGTCCCTTATTCATTGTCCCTTCTCGTTGTCGATATGTCATTCCCGGCTGTGCCGAACGTAACTGCCTATTAACGTAGCCTATCAGAAGATCGTCCGTCGAAAATAAAAAATAATCATTATCTTCATTTGATATCAATTTACAAAGTTATACAACAAAGTTATACAACAAGTCAACGAATTATAACTTTAGTTCGATACATTTAAAAAATAATACATTCGGTTCAAACGTTATTTGTTTCGTGCAAACACGATTCTACTCCTACGATATTTCAGGTATTGGATTCTTCAAATTTTGTTACTCGATCGAATACATCGTATTCCAGTGAAATGAATTTCTCTCGGATATTCCGATTATCGAACATTTTCATAGATAAATCTATGTATATTCTACGTCCTTCGATCGCAGAATCATAAAATTGTTAACATCCACGATTCGTGAATTCGCTCGCTAACAGGTATTTGATTCGCATTGAGATCGGTATATATTATTTAACTGAATTTTATACCGACACCTGTCGCGGCCCTGGTTGTTCGGCTGGCAGGGCTCTATTGGTGTGTATGTCAATAATCTATGATATAGTTGAGCGCCAATCAGTTTCAAGGAAACTGATAAACTTTTAATGATTCATTAACTAATTTAATAAATATGACACGATCACAGGATAGGTACAGTTAGAGGACCAAAGGGCTGGAATATGCAAAGCAACAAGATGGCATTTCCAATGAAGATATATAAATTTATTTTTTTACCTTGTAACTTGTCGAATTATTCGACCGATAGTCAACAATCCTGACGTTCAGCAGGCAACTCTTCGTTTAATGTTTCTCTCACACCTTTGACAAATAACAGTTCTTTTACGGTTGACAATTATTATATATAAATATCGGTTATAAATTAGATACAGGCTCATACCCCTCGAGAATCGACTACTTCTTATACAGTCGAAGGCAAAATTAGTAATGTCTTCATGCAATGAGAGCGCTTTACCAGTTTTCTCATAATTTTCGCTGGAAGGGGTCATAGGTCTTTCGGGATCTATGACCAATACTTTATATCGATGATCACCGCATGCGGCCTTCGATCTCGATTATCTTTGCCGCGCGCATTGACAAATCGCGGTCGTGTTTCTCGAATTTTCGACACAGACTTATACATATATATTCGACGAATTATACGAGGCTTATAATCTACAGTATTTGATTTGATACGAATCTCATGCAATGTTTCTGATTATTATTGACAATTTTGACGCTCGAGGAGTCCATCGAGCAGTGACGTCGAGGGAATGGATGAATTGTACTTTCCAGTCACAACATCGATCTCTAATTGTGCTCTACTTCGAATTTCACTTTCGCTCGGCCGGATCGCGGCAGGATTTCGCATTTGCGAATACGAGGCCGATAGAGAACTGCAATGATGAGCCTAAGGGTCGTACGCCGACGAGAGTTACTTTGATCGCGGAGATGCGAGACATCCATTATCCGAAGTGCCACGCAGCCAAGGACGGTGCGGTAAATCGCGCGAGCGCATAGTGAGCGAACTTCTCTTCCTTTCGAAGCGCTCTTTTCATCGAACCTCTCGTAGTGTGCGTTGTACACACACCCGCACATATATTTATATAGAAACGAAAGCCCCGACGGGTTTCTCACCTTGGCCGGAAATCTACTACCATCTTTTTTCTGCCCTTCTTTCAATTCCTCCCTCAATCTCAATCTCAATCTCAAGATTTTTCCTTAACGTCCCGACAGATATGGGACAGAGAAAATAAGTCGTTTCGATCTTCTCGTTCACCTTAGATTCTGATTGATCGAGAGGCTTGTCACAATGGCGATCGGTACTGTAAAAGAAAATTTGATAAAAACACACATTTAACTTCTGATTTTTAAATAAATAATCAATTTGTTTGAGAAACAATATGTAAAAGTTCGTAAAATGTTCAGAAAGCTGAGTTTTATTTTCATTAAAAATTGAAAAAAACTCGTTGAAATTGAGTAACTTTTGTTGAGGGGTGGGGGTGAAGGTGTTCGTTTTTTTAAATATTTTTGTGTACAGGAGAGAGGGAGAGAGGGGGAGAGAGAGAGAGAGAGAGAGAGAGAGAGAGAGAGAGAGAGAGAGAGAGAGAGAGAGAGAGAGAGAGAGAGAGAGAGAGAGAGAGAGAGAGAGCGAAACCATTAAGCCCCAAAAGCTGGTACATCGTGAGCGCTCCCCTGCCGTTAAATTTATTATCAAACCTTTGAAAACTGGCTTCAATTTCTCGCAGATTCTCTCGTGCGCGATAATCTTATCCCAAACGTTAAAATCGAAAATTCAATTAAAAACGGGGATTTTGGATTCAGTTACAAAATCATGCGATTTATATATATATATATATTATAATATTATATATTTATAGAATTTTCGAATTATAATATTGCATGATAACATTTACTGATTCTAATTTATTAAACAGTTTTTGTTTTCATTAAAAAGAAAGGGAAGCGTATATTTTTACAATATTTTGTAAAATAAGTGTTAAAGATTTTTCCATTACTTTTGATTCACGGATATCTGCTGTACTGCTACGTAATGGGCCACAATTCACCCTATCCCGATTTTCCGTTTGATGTTCTTTGTACGACGCACGAGTCAATGATTCTTTCCAGCTGCAGTTGCTGCTGCGGCAAAAGAAAGGTCCTCTGTCTCTCGACCCACACGTGCTCAATCACCCTCTCGTTATATTACCTGCTGCTTCAAGACCTTATAGTCCGTACACACGCATGCACGCACACACACACACCCACGCGCACGCACATACTTACGCGGGCACGGGTGCATCTTTCTCTCTGTCGCCGCAGCTCTCTGATGCTGAGAACTTTCGTGGTGAGAGAGAAAGAGAGCGAGAGAGAGGGAGGGAGCGAGTGAGGTCGCGGGGGGATGGGAACTGCTCCGAACTTCTCGTTGTGGGAGAAACCTATAGAAATGGGCTCGATGCCCCCTTAAACTTTCAATTACAACGAAGGATCTCTCTTGTACCCGATATACCTTTTCTAATATATATAGGCATAAATATATATATGTTAGTATATTGTAAAGCGATACATATAAATGTATGGTATAACAGTAAAATAGAACGATCACTGTATATATCTGCCTCGTGATATCCTTATCCTTGCACGCCTCACACTGGAAAGAGGTTTCTCTCCCATTCTCTACTTTCCCTGTCTTTTGCCCGAAGAACGAGGACCATCCGATTATCGGTAATGGGGTTTAGTTTTAAGCCTTTGGCTTCTCGTAACCCCGATAGCCTTTCCCTTTTCTCCAATCCCAAACGATGTCCGAGACGGTGTTCCGGTCTATTTTTTATCATCACTAATCCCCCCTCGCCCCTCTATTGGGATGTTTTATATTCATTTTTTTTATATCATTGTACTTTATCCGGTGGCCTCGATGATTTACACGTCCATTTGACTATCGAACCTCTGATCAAGATTTTATATTTTATTATTGATAATCGATTGATTTTTCGAGGTGAAAATCAATATTTTTCACGAAACTTATTGTGAATAATATGGTAGACGTTCTCGACTTTTCGATATATCTTGTTTTCAGAAATATTGGGAATGAAAAATCAAATTTCCTTACAAATTTGTTATCGTAAAAAAATATCAATTAATGAATTGGAACGATATTTATTTGAGTTTGCAAATAAAAGTTGTCGCCGAACGACACGATCGTAGAACATTCTCGTCTCGAAAAGCCGATCGAATCTCTCGTATTCGGTTTTCCCATTACAATTGACATAGCCAAGATATATAGAATCCATTCGCGATATACCTATATGCGCGAGTAAAGCTCATACGAGTTACGCCGGGAATATCGTTGCGGGTCAGTACAGGTTGAGAGGATTAAAAAAACATCCCGGATATTCCGTGTTCAAAGAGAATGCGAATTTCGTCGAAGCATGATGAGAAAAAAAAAGAAAAAGAAATACACATAACCAGAAATGTCCCGTTCGATATAATATTCATTCTTCTACTTTGATGTTTTCCCCTCCTCGGTCGATTCTATCGGTAAAAAAGTGAATAACGCTTTTTAAAAAAATTGTTTATTCCTGTGACAGAAATAAAATTAAATGGAGGATCGAGTAGTTCGATGGTGGATGGCGTGGGGGGGGGGGCGGCATGTCGGAAAACCTATACACGACGGTGCCACGATCGCGAGATGGGAGGTCGCGTTAGCAACTTAAATGAAAAATTGTTTATACGTTGACGAGTTGGAAGAGACAATATATGATAGATGTATATATATATATATTTTTAATCATCCTCGGATCAACCTCGATGGGAATCATCGCGTCCCAATGAATACGTGTTTGCGGTTTTTTCAGGCTGCGACACAGACGTTATGTGCATGAGACATTCCACGTCAATTTTTGTACCTTTCTTATAAAGACGTATATTGGTTTTTCAGCCGGAACTATGTTCTGTAATAATTTTTTCAAACAACTAATGTTTCGGAAAAAAAGTTCGTGCTATTGCTTATTTTTATAAAATTCTGATTAGCATGGATAACGTGACAGGCAGATCTCAGATTGCCATATTTTGTCTGGAATGCCTCATATAAATTATTTTGATGATAAATTCATGAATAGCGTGCAGGGTTAAAATAACACGGGAAGAGGTTTAGCCGGATGGAGAGAGTATGGGTAGTTTTTTGGGGACGGGGGGTGAGAACGATACAGAGATATCGCGCTATAGATAGGACTTTAATATGGTGCTATATATACCAATATAGATAGGATGCCGATCGGGGCTGCGAATAATTGAGAATTGGATTTGGAGCACGGAAATAATTGATTCGACGGAGGCACCGAGCGAAGCTTTCGAGAACAACCCTTTCTCCCCCGATCTACTCTCACTCCTCGCCCTCACAGGAAAACAGCGACGGGATATGTCTGTATACCGCCAGCGGGGTTGTGTGTTCCGGTGTCCGATTGTCGTTTAACCTAGACCCCAGAATTGCCACCGGACTCGCTTGATCGAGCGTGCTGACTTGTCTACCCCATTGACCATACTATATCCCTATATATATTCATCTCCTATTATATCCCCGCCCGTCTTTTTTTGCCCTCCCATTCATAGCTATTCCAGGTTTATGGAATTGCCCGAGATTTTTGTTCGCTTTGTCAAACTGCGAAAACGATTTATTCGATTTCAATGAAGCTCTCTCTCTCTCTCTCTCTCTCTCTCTCTCTCTCTCTCTCTCATAAAACGAAATTTGAGGGCCAGTGCGCAGATTTATTACGTCGAGACTTTATCATTGTGATTAATTCTCATTGAGATAAATTATGGTCATTAAATTTGTATTATCCACCGTTAAATATTATTGATATTTCTATCAATTGATATTTCTTTTTCACGAATTATTATTTTGTTCACTTGTGCACAAATGTTGTATATTTTTAGCGAGGCATTAAAAATGGCATTATAAATATGCTAGTAATTTTATATTTGCAAAATTACGTTTTATGAGCGGATATAAAATTCTTGGTGTATGTTATATTGAAGGAATTTCGTTATAGTAGAAGATCGAGTTCCACGAGGATGCCAAAGTTTATGACTCAATATATAGAGAGACTCTTGTAGCTTATGCATCATGTTTAAAAGCGAAACAGCTAGCGAGAGAAAGAGAGAGAGAGAGAGAGAGAGAGAGAGAGAGAGAGAGAGAGAGAGAGAGAGAGAAGAGAGAGAGAGAGAGAGAGAGAGAGAGAGAGAGAGAGAGAGAGAGAGAGAGAGAGAGAGAGAGAGAGAACTGTGTGTGTGCGTCTCTCTCCCTCTCGTTCTCTCGTACCATCTATCGTTGTTATTGGTGCAAGAACTCGGCCAAGCTACTGAACCGTTTGGTTCACTTGTATGCACGGGCACGCTAGCTTTTATGGCGTTTGAAGGTTTCACGTCTCGTTATTTTCGGTAGTCGGTCATTAAAGATTTAGCGCTTGACGATGGTGTGCTCTTCTGCGCTTCCTCCGACAGCCACGAGAGAGAGAGAAACTTCTATTACTACTTGGACCCTCATCGAAAGGGGATTCAGCAATGAGCTTTGGAGAAGATCCTTTCAAATGGCAATGTTAACATGACGGGGGTTGAGGTGAATTGTTTGGTGCGAAAGCTCGCCAACCTAAAGTCCTCTTGAGAACATTAAAATCACGGGAAGAAAGGCTCTCTCTCTCACACACACGCACGCACACATTCTCTCCATCTACCTCTGTCTCCCTCTCACTATCTTTTCCTCAAACGAGATGCAATATGCAACATTTACACGTTGGATCGTAATTCGAAATATTTGTTTTGGGAAAATGTAGGTAACGCAACTAAAAAAACTGAAAAAGCCGTTCAAAATTAACGTCGACATAGTTACGAAAAATGAACAGAAATTTCATAAATATATTTGTGATTCGGAAAAATCTTAAAGTTATCATCGGAAATTATTAGGACCAGTCCGGGGTAGATGGCCATACTTTTTGAAAAGTTGTGTAAAAATAAAAATGAAAACATTTCTAAACTTCTTTTCGTGTATAATCAAACTTTAAACATTTGTCTTTAAGATAATTAACAAAAAGGTAGTAAATTATTGCGAGATCAACCTTACAACTACTACAGTTAAAAAAAATCATGATCGGCCACCTCTCCCGAGGTATCCGGGTGTGATGACCATATGAGTAAACAAGAGTTGGCCACCACTTTACCTCTATGTTTGGCTTCCTCTTTTGGTCTATGCGTTCGTTTGCAATGCCCTTTTCTTCGTCTGATCGCATTTAGAACACATATACCTAATCAAATTTAGCTGACATACAATAAATTGAAACCCGTCTTCGATATGAGACTGGTTACTTAATAATTTTCTCCACAACCAACGCAGTTATCTTCTTTGGTTACAACTCATCTGATAAATCACACAATACAGGTTTTCCGTCTTCACTACTCAAGATGGGCATATGTCCATCACACCCTGACTCAAAATGGCCATCTCTCCTAATATTCCGAATGAGATAGCCACATATAAAAAACAAACAAATAAATACAGAGTATGTAGAGTTTTGAGGTTATAAAATAGCCGTGTTCGTGCACGGTTGAAAAATGCCAAAATAGAATTTTTTTTATCATAATTTTATCACCACGATATAGAATATCAGCCCCCAAGAAAATATTAGCAGTAGACAAAACAATTAGTTAAAATTTTAGTTACTTTGTCATTTGTTTTCGGTGAAGTTTTTGACGTGCACTTGTACCTACACACAGCGCGAAGGAAGCTAATTGTAAGCCAAACAAAACCATATCTATTGAGTACTGGTGGTATCCGGTATGCGTTGCAATGCCGTTTTTGTGTCATAATTTATTTTACAGCGAATGTCATTGAAAGAATTTTTTTTTAAATTATGATTGTTCAAAAACTTTTGAATACGCAATATTTTTTGTTTTACCATCTTATGCATATACGAATAAATTAGAAGGGTTTCCTACGCGTGAGCAGGCCACATATAGCTGTCCATGTATAAAGGATGGATTTTCCAAATTTAATCGGCACACTTGTAGTGATTGTCCCTCTGCTTTGTTAATGGTCATTGCCAATGCGAGTTGCACCGGAAACTGCAAATGTTTCAGTTTCAATGGCATATCTGTTGGTATAATTGGGATACGTGGCAATAGTACATCTGCGCCTTTACATTTGCCATTTATAATTGTAGCTTCGATGATATTGTTCATCATATTTTCACTGAAATCCTGTTAACTTCGCAAAGTCGTGGTGGATTGATTTTTCGTAGAAGAATGATGGGCACGCCAATTTTCAATGTTTAAACGCACGGCGGCGTGTCTCGTGCAAATGCAACGAATTCAAGAATTCAATTAGATAATTAACAACTTCTTGATTCATTAAAGTATCAAGCGACTTGTACGATTTAGGAACTCCTGGTATTGTTTTTTGAATCGTGAAATTTATATAATCGACATTGTTGTTTTTTGCTGCTAATATAGCACGGGCACTTAACCACTTATGGTTTTTGTAGTTATATGAAACATTAGGAAAAACGTTGTTATATAATTCGTGTGTTGTTGCTGTGATTGTACAGAAGTTTGTTGGCAACGCGATATATTGTGTGGGTACATCAATTGTCATTTTCTCATTTCCAATATTCAGCAATTGTTTTGTGAAATGTTCAGCCGACACATCATGTTGTAGTTGTCTATACGCATATTAGTTTTCAAAGTCAATTTATGAACATGTTGCCATAGAAATGATGATTTTAGGCATTAATTTCATCAGCACATGTTGAAGTGGTAGAGTTTGTCTAAAATCAACAGACATTAAAATTAGTGCGCCGCCGAAGATCTATTAAAAGATTTAAGAGGAAATGTCCCCTTAAATCTTTTAGTGTACAATGAAGCGCTTCCCATGTTTTTTTGCGCCCCATACTATATTCGCCCCATATAATGAGTTTACATGAGTTTTTTTCCCATTCCTGAACTTTTTGTTATATTGCATGTTGGTGTCTCAGTGATTTGCATATTCAACCGAAATTTTAGAGCTGAATGCGCCGTTCAGCGACTCTCCAAAAGAGTTGCTGCGATTCCAGATGATGCGATGGCCGGTACAATATCTTGTCTTGATCGTAATGTTGCCAAAGTAATTGAAATGAGAAAAGTATAGTATAATTGAAATGAGAATTGAAATGAGGTGTGGGAACTCATTTCCTATACTATTCATCCGATTGCGATGAAAATTTGGTCAGTTGCATTGCGCATGCTCGCGAAGGTTTCTGCATTAGCAGAATAATTTTATAAGAGTCCGGGAGACTTGAACCGTTTTTTTTATCTAAAACGTCATAATTTCTCAACGGTAGCGTTTAAAAATTCGATGTTTATACGAGGTCCATTTCTTAGTCATAAATTGGCACCGTTATTATTTCAATAAAATAAAAACTTAACAAAATATGGTGCTTTTAATTCGCTTTTTATTTTGGTGGTATACTTCATTTGACAGCTGTCAAATTAATCTCTATTTTTAATAAATAGTCAAAAGTTATTTTTTCGTCTCGTATGCGATTAATTTGACATTCGCTGTCAAATTAGTTATTTCACCAAAACAAAAAGCGAAATGAAAGCGCTTGTCATTTTCGTGGCATACTTTGACAGCTGTCAGATTAATCTCTATATATAGATATACATAAATGTTAATTTTGTTTTACCTCGTACGGGTTTATTTTTGCAAATAAAATTATTCTACTCATTCAGTAATGTTCGCGGAAGTGCGGACTATGCTCACCAAATTTTTATCGCAATCGAACGAATGGTATATGAACGTATGCAGGACATACAAACAAACAAACAAACAAACAAACATTCTTCCATTTATATACATATGTATATATAAGAATAAGATTCTCTGAAATATTGTAATTGGCCATCCCTCCCGTATGACCATCTCCCCCAAATTTACCTATTGTAAATCGGTTCGATATCTTTAAAAATTATTATTACGTTTTTATTATGATGAATTCGAAGTAAACCGCCAATGATGGTTTTGTAAGATGGAATGATTTTTCATTCGAATTATTGCCTCTGTGGTAGAATGGACGGCTGTAGGTATTTTTGAACTAACGTCCAAGAATGCAATATCGTTTCTTGTGGGAGTGTGGTGCGAGAGAGGAGGAGGTATAGAAGACAGAAAAGGGGTTGGGTGGGCAAGGCGAGACCGAGACAGGTCCGTCCGCCTATATTACTCAGGAAGGAGCCATGCGAGAGAGAAGAGGAGAGATAAAGATATACGCGGGAGAACATAGCGCTTTCCCTCTGCAGGCCCTCGACCCTTTTAGCTTCGCTCCTCTCTTTTATTTGGCAATATTAAAGTTTTCGCAGAGATCTTTATGGAATAAGTTTTACAAAAAATGCGGGACGCTTTTATCCGCCTCGGTTTTTTCATTTTTACATTACAGCGAGCGATGTTGTTTGATAGATTTTTCTCGACCTACTTGGTAAAATTTAACAAATTTGATCGAAAGAATTTTATAAAATGTTAACATCATTTTTAATTTCATATGATTTTATTTCCTTTCAATTTAGCAAAGAATATGCACATAAGTGCTTGCGAGAGTTGAAACGCACAATAATTTTCAACCTTTTCGATTTTCAGCTCACGGAAAAATTCATCCCATCACCATTTTTATTCACGTTTTTCAGCGGTTTTCGTGACCTAGCTAGAAATGCGTATACACCTATCGGTGAATAATACTTTAGTAGGGAAACAGGATAGAATACAACGATTTTGGGAGTAACCGGGTGTACAGTAACTCTCGACGGGACACTGGAGTGTGATAGCAAAGGTTTGTGGTCTTGAAAGGGGCGGATCGAGCGTAGATAATCCGCGTGCACTTATCCTACTCCTCGAGTCGAATGCGGCAGCTGCTACATCCGCTGTGGAGCCAAAGAGCGTCTGAATGAATATCTTCGAGGTGGTACCAGGAGGACGACAGTTTTTTTTGGTTTTTTCTTCAATCGTATTCGAGTCGATCGAAGTCGAAAATTGGCTTTCTACCGCATATATGAATGGGACTGAGAAACGGTTTTAGAACTATTTCGATCAATTATTCAACTCACCGTACGACTTATCTTTCTTAAAAATAATAGTTTGAATTATTTTGACAAATAAAATAAATAATGAAAGATATAGCTGATTTTTATTTACATAAGGGGGAGTTCCGTTGAAGGACCAAATAAGCTTCGCAAGATCAATGGAAGATCGGATAAAGAGACAGATTTATTCTTACTGGTAAAGTTTACAAATTTCGTGTACAGAAGTTTTTTCTCTGCGCAGCGTTCTCCGCCAATTTCTTCTCACAATCAAATATAGGTTAACCAGACAATTAACACACCCGTTGAGATTAGGAAGCCTTTTCCATTACTTCACCGGGAAAATTAATAGATTAAGACAATCCTCTAATTTATTCTCTACTGCCTCGGGACGCGCATGCTCAGACAGCCAGTACGCGAACGAGTATCGATCCGTGTACGTCTCTCTGATCGGCGAGCAGAATCGATGGATAAGGGGAAATAGGGGAATCGTCGCGCTAACGTCGAGACCTCTCGGCCCTTTGTCGCCGAAGATTCCCAAAAGGCACAGAGAGTCACGAGTTTTGTCAACGCACGAAGTTGTAGACTCGACTTGCTATGGGGCGTCTCGACGACACCCGACAATCTCCGGCTATTATGATGTCGAGAAAAACCTCCGGTAACAATATATTGAGGATCTATTGGACGAAAAAAATCATTGACACTGACAACGGTTTGCCGACGGAATGATTATGAACAATCGTCCATTTCAATATTAAAAATTATTGCTTTAAATTATTATTGATTTTACGAGAAAGAATCCATAACTTATGATTATTATAAAACATTATAATGAAGATGAGATGATTATTTCTTCACAAAATCCGTGTTTCATGGTATTTTATTCGAATATCGTGTACCTCACTTTTCATCGTGACGTAAAATCGACGATGGTCCGATTAATCATGACGTTAATTACTGTAAACCCCTTATTTCTCTTCGTTCCGAGCGACGTACGTGTTTTCTCCTTATATGACATTCCATCCATGTGCCTACGAAGCTTTAGCTCGCTCGAGCGTGCTTGATTTGCATGGAGAGTGCGGAGGGTAGTTTGATGGTGCACAACCGGAGAGAAGCTCTTCCTGGTGCACTAGCGACCTATATACGTGTGTTTGTGCGAGACGTGCGTAGTATGTGTCTCCTGCCAGGTCCGACAGAACCTGCATCTGCATACCATTATGCAGTTTCGTGTTGGCCCTAACCATCGACAACTAAACGAATCCTGTGCTTTGCTCGTGGGGCTCCAAGGAGCTTCTGGAATATATATACACAAAGGGTACGTAAGCTGAGGTGTATAGCGAGAGCTATAGTTTAACATCGGACCTCGATTTGCAAACGGTTCGGGCACCCACGAGCCCCCCCCCTATACCCCATTCTCCCCGATACTGCGTTCTTGGCCATCCAGTTTATACGGGGATAAACACGTTCCACATAATAATCACTCAATTTAATATCTCGATAATTTCTACCAAATCCCGACTAAAATAATCTAATAAATATCCAAATAACGAACAAAAACAATTATTGACTTATCGATCAACTATTCTTAGTAGACTCTTGTGAACCATAATATTTTAAATACCTATAGTTTATAATTAATGAATATTCATAATGTCGAAAAATAGTCTCGAAATTTTAAATTAAATTATAGCCAATTATTGGTGATTAATTGATAAGAGAATTATTTACGTGTTCTTTCGTCAGAATTACGTGAATGGATGAACTAGGGACAGAAATATACGCGGAATCGTATATACTACCCGCTACTTGCACGCAGCCAGTTTGGAGTTAGTAGTGCGAAAGAATATCATTCAGCAATGTTCACCAGAAATTCTCGACTTGCCAGAGTTTCGCATCAGTATCTTTCACTGTTCGCATCGCGTAATGCATTCATTCGTGTTCATGGGCGTTTGTCTCTATCGCCTTTGCCTCGACAAACTCTCCACGTTCTAAGGCCGAAACTAGTGGGTTCTTCGAGGGTAAATTTTTGGAGGGTTTATGTGCGCTGTTGAAACAGGGCGGAAATGCATACAAGTTGGCCTCCTTCCGCGTGAGACATTTACGATGAGAATGTGGAGCGCGCATAGAGAGAGAGAGAAAGAGAACGACAGAGATCGAGAATTTTCGCATTAGATAGCTATTCGGTTGTTAGGAGACAGCTTTCTCGACTTGCATTCAATATATTCAACGTAGAAACGATATCAAAATTCGTATGTACTTGCGCAGGCAAACCCCCCTTTTTCCAACGGAATTTCAATAATATTCACCGCAGTAGAACGAGCCTGTATATGGTCAGACATATCGTCAAATTCAATTTTTGCTTAAGCGCTACTTGTAGCGCCATTAGAGCTACTTGTAGCGCCAAAAAACGCTGTTTTTGAGATTAAAAAAGACTGAAGTTATTATTTTTTAATAAATCTTTTTCCATATCAATAATACATATTTTAAGGACATAAAATTTGCCATGCCCATGGCAAAATAATGATAAATAGGCGAGATACAAGCCAGTCTGCGAGGAGTCGAAAACAAAAAGGTGTTTTGCGGTGATCACTGCCGCTCATCGCTGGTTCATGTGAAAGCAAAAAAGTTTACGGGGATTATTACTAAATCTTATTAGGCGGTCTTTGACCGAAGGGCTAATGAAAATATTGATTTTTTACAAAATGGCGTATGTTCAAAGGCAACATTTTTTTTCCACCACAATTTCACTCATATTTTCGCCTATAAAATAAAAACTGTTTACCGCATATAAACATCCTTCGTTCAAGGACGAGACAATTATGTATCAAATAAGTGATAATTATTAATAAGTGATAATAAGTGATGAAATTTCAAAGCGATCAGTCAAGCCGTTCCGAAGTTCCGTAAAGTGATCACACACTTTGAAAATGTGCTTTCGAGAAAAATGCGTTTAAATTTTGCGACGAGCGTGCTGCTGCCACTACCTACCTACTTGTACCCACTCGACACGGCTGCGCCCAAAGTTGCATATCATAAATAATGCCCGGATTTGTTTTAAATGTTCAGGGAATACTTTTGAAATGTTGTACTTGTAGAAAATGCGAAAGAATCGATTTTTTTAAAATGGTGACTAGGTCTCAATACAATGATTTCTGTACATCTTCGTACTCGAGTCACAAAATGAAAAATAGTTGAAACACCGAGGAATTTTCTTTTGCAGTAGGGAAAAAGCGTGTTTGAGAGACTTGGAGTGTATAGAGAAGTGCGGTGAGGGGTGGCCCGAGGAAATGTTGGCTACGCGATGAGCTGGGCGCGAGAGCTTATTTAGAATATGCAAAAGTGCATGACACTTGACACACTGCGGATGTACACGTCCTCGGTGGATTCGCTTCGTGTTGGAGAAATGCGCAGTGAGTATAGAAAACAGGAGAGAGAGAGAGAGAGAGACAGAGAGAGAGAGAGAGAGAGAAAGAGAGAGAGAGGACGTTCGAAACGGACGGCGGGTTTCCAGTAGATCGTGTCCTCATTACGTGTAGTGCTCTCTCTTTCTCTCTCTCTCTCTCTGTCATACAGGCTCTTTACCCCCACCCCCCGCACCCCTTAGCAGATAGTACAAACATTTTCGAGTGGCCCCAGCGACGTGACCACGTACCGAGAGAGGAAAAATCGTCAACTCTCTAATCCGCGGACCCCCCCCCCCCCCCCCCCCCACACACGTATACACACACGCGCGCGCACAAATATATCCTCTCGTACATAGAGGCAGAGAGCGAGCGCGAGAGAGAGAGAGAGAGAGAGAGAGAGAGAGAGAGAAAGAGGGATAAACGGAACCCTCTAGAAGGTAGAAAAGTAACGCGAGGATAGATAGAAAGAGCTTTTGGTTCCTAAGAGCTTTTGTAGCGTCAGTAAGTGTGATACAACAATTACACGGAATGCCAATGTTAAGGGTTCGGCCGAAAACTTTATTCGTCCTTTGTCCGACATTCGTTCGATTCAATCTTTGATTCAATGTCATTAAATTTTTCATTCCATTTTATTCCCTAGCAATTTCACTTAATCGAATTTAGTACCGTGTAAATATAATGTTCAATATTGAAAATTACCTTATCAATCAATTTTGTTCTTATATCGATTTATTCACTCGCTTATTCGAAATTGAGAGTGCGATGAATATATTTTGGCGAAACGAAGGGTGGATCGAGTTAACAGGTGAGATCGATGCGTCAGTAACTCGAGAATACTTGGCGAGGATCCAGTCAAAAGCACCCTCTCGATGTGTAGATTACGTTGCCAAAAATGCATAGTACACGAGAAGATTCATAGGTATCTTCGTGCCAAGAGGTAAAAATACTGCGTTGACGAGAGGGCGAGAGGGTTGAAATTTTTGTTTTTCATCCGCTTTGATGTCTCATTCATTACTAGACATGACTTTCCCTTTTCAAGAAAATGATTCTTCATCGTATCGATCGTTATAATAGCTCTTCCGATATATATATCACATCGTATTAAATGAAACGTGTTATACGCGGAGGGTAAAAAAGTTTTCAATGTCTCCCGCGCGTGCTCGCGCAGGGTGGAATTTTCCTCAAGATTGCGAGTACGTGAATCGACAGTTCAAGAGTCTCGTAAACCTTTCGATCTTACCTATCTCCCTTTACCATTCTCTATCACTTCCTCTTTACTGACAACGAGCGAAATCGTGTATCATTATTTTACAAAGGCCTTTCACTCTGGCAAAACGACTCGAGATAATCCGAGGCTTCGGAGATAATTTAATAACGTCAGACAGCGACAAGGACGAGACATTTGTTATCTCTGTGGTATGTCGCGATCCGCGATATTTTATTATCCATGCTGACAATTTGTGAATCAAATTTAAACAATTAAAATCAATTATGTCAAAGCCAATAAATTTCTCTATAATTTGTAACACGAATAACAGCATTAATTTCAATGTAAATAACTTCATAAACGAAATAATTTACCAACATTTCTTTCAGAGCTTTTTCGACCACCCTTGCGGCTTTTCTATCCATTTGCCTTTTTTTCTCCTGATCTAAATAAACTTACGCTGCAAGGTAGTTGCGAACCTTTTCCGCAAACGCCCTTTCGCCGTAATGTGCATCTATAAAAACGTACCGCTGAAGGCGCCGTAACGTAGGTCTAAAATATCGAAATGAAAAAGGTATTATAAAAATGAAAAAAAGGAATATAAAAAATACGAAGCGGGACGAAATATTGCTTCACGGGGTTTACTATAGTTTATTATAGTGCAGGAAAGACTGGCGAGCGCACGGAGGATAATTTTGCTGGCGAGCGGGGATGAAGCGGGGATGAGCGGGCGGTGGTGTCCGTTGGTTCGAGCGATAAGGGGTCGATACGAGGTTAATCGCCGCGTTCACACTCGGCGTGCTTCAAAGCCAGCAACAGCAACATCAGCGACCCAACTCCCACACACCTAACTTCCAACCCCTTCGTGCTTCTCTCGTTGACGAGCACGTTTAATACTCTTGCTGCGCCATTATACATATATATTATACGTCGCATATATATATTTATGCAGTACGATATTCAAGGCAACACATGGAGTCTGCGAGTGGGAGCGCACGATTGCGTTTGTGGTTTTCAAAAGGGCCAGACTCGGAGCTTCGATGCATTTCTCTTTTGACACAAACGCGAAAATTCACAAAGCGGGTCCTGCGGTCTCGAGAGTCGTGTATCATTGAAATTATATATATCCATAGATATGTACCTCTAGCGCGTCGCGGCTTTTCCTAGAGCTTCGCTGAAACGTGAAACACCCAAAAGCCATCCTTTAACTTTCCTCAAAACTGCACAGAAATTCTGTGCACACGAATGTCCTCGTACATATATTTTCTGAGACTTGCTGCTTTGACGCGCATCAAATACCGAATATCAGAAAGGTTTAGAGCGTACCAAAGTTCAATATTTTTTATATTTATATTTATATATATAAACAGAAAGCCTATATCGGTATTATTACAATTTACGTCCCTCCATCAATCTCTCGCGACGATAAGAAGGCCTGATGCACCTGACATTATATGAGAGTTCTCCGAAACATTAGTCATATGTACTGTCATATGATATAGCCTGCGATGATGTTTTCAAAGTTCGAAGTTCAGTCTTTGTTTACATATATTGATATAATATACTGGTATATATTGCTGTAGTACAATATTCATTTTCGAGCTCCGGGTCTTGAGGCATACGTCGATCGAATCGACATACATGTCACGATCCAGGTTTAGAATAGCACCCCACTCTTTCATCCCTTATCCATAATAATTCCGACGTCTTTTTATCAGCGGTAGCAATGAACGAACAAATATTCAAAGATAATCATTCATATAAATTATAATAATAAATATAAATATACTAATAACGATAATGCTGCAAACATTACTTAGAAATGTTCTTCCCTCCTATCTCGGTATTGTATTTGAAAGGCTGTGTTTGAAGGACCTAATTCAATTCTGGGTCAAGTTTGGGTACCTGATGCAAACGCACACGCGGTCAATATAATCGGGCAATAGTTAACTATGTGCATGGGGTTGCGGCTTGAAATTCAAGTCCGGGGCGAGATCTCTAGTAGAGTCGCCTCCGGGCGTTATAAATCGTTCCCGAGAGGCTCTGTTCCTGGCAAACGGGCCTCGACCGTTTTCACTAAAACCGAATCGGTCAATATACATACAAGAGTATACAAGGAAGTGACATCAGAGGCTCGAATCTACATAGGGACGTCAGGGAGAGGGATATATATATATATATATATATATATATATATATATATATATATATATATAGAGAGAGAGAGAGAGAGAGAGAGAGAGAGAGAGAGAGGAGAGAGAAGTTCTATTTTCGTATGTGGCTGGCAAAACGTGAAAGAACAGTTGAAAAAAGGAGTGAGCTACACGAAAACGACGCCGGAGTGACCTAAAAAAGTCTTCCCCGGTGGAAAAGCCGAATTTAGGAGTTTTTTTTACCCTCGTCGTTTCTCAGACCTTGCTATTATGGACCTATAGTGCCACATCAAACGGAATTTCGAAGAATGTCCTCGGGAAAAAAATCTCCATGTATTAACAAAAAGATACATACACGTGCTTCACGGTACTTCACAGAGAAATTGTAATAACCGATGTGTTCATCCTAACGACGTCGAACTTCGTGTAATATGCACAGAGGCTGTTCGAGGGAGAGTTGGTGAAAAAATTAGCACAAAGCTCACGTGCTTCGCTGGTTATTTGGTTCTTTACTCTTGGGCCTCATTCGAATTGGACGTCCAGTGTTGCTCCGCCTCGTCAAAAGAATATTCAAATCTCCGTGAAACTCTGGAGACTTTATTTCACTCTCCCCTCAAAGGGACACGGGACTGTTCCATCGGGGAAAAAGGCATTAAAAATAATTGCTACGATGATGCGAGTAATTTATGAAATTTATAACGAGTTAACAATTTCAAAATTATTTTTGGTATAATAATTATCATCTTAAATTAGATTATTTTTCTACAATCATTGCTTATAATATTCTTCTACGGAATAAGTTTTTTTTCATGGACCAACCAAATTTGCCACCTTTGCGAATTACTTTTTGTTTACCTCTATGATTCCAGTTGATTTGCAATTAGATGGAAATTCTCGTGGCCTAAATACATTCACCCCTTCTTATGTCTGTCACTCGCGCTTTATGTACCATAGGAGATGTGGATGAGCGCTTTGGAATTCGCATCGCACCGCAATGGTGATACGATTAGATATTGAACCCATCCATAAAGGGCCTCTAGCCCCCCTCTCTCTCTCTCTCTCTCTCTCTCTCGTCTTGTACATGTGAAATACTATATATATCCATGCACAGATATATAGGTGTACCCTTACTTTACTTGTCGTATAGTTCGAAGGTTGTCGAGAATGTGGGTCGATTCTGAGTATTCAACCTACATCCGCGTCTGGTACACACGCGCACTTACACCCTCTCGTCCCCTCGCCGATTTCCCACTCATCATGTCCTTCTCTATCTGTCTGTTCTCAATCCCCTTTCACCGACAAGCGCGTGCACACCACCATCATCCCTTATAGGCTTTTCGTATGTCGTGTTCCGTGTAGCAAAGAGCCCGGAAGGACGAGGAAGAGAATATATATATGTATATAAGGGAGGGTACACGAGCCCAGACGGTGGTTGGAGTTGCTCGCGTTGTATAACAATGTTCTCGCTGCAGTAAAGGTAAAGGTAAAGGTCAGGCGACGTTCTCGGCTGACCGATTTTTACCTTAACCCCCCCCCCCCCCCCCCCCCCCCTATATACATATATCCGAATACTTTTACCATGATGTAGAAAAAGAAAGTACCTACACAGTGGAAGCCAAGAATCAGGAAGTTTCGAAAGTATACCTCTAGACCGTAGAAACTTTTATTTATGAAAATTACACATTTTCGAATGTAATATATTTCAAATATATTTGAAAGAATTTCTGATAGAACATGCTTCGAACACGCTTTACATATTTTTGAGAGCACGTTTGCCGAACAATTTTCGTATGGTCATTTCGAAACGATTGAGACTCCGATCCTAACGGAATGCAATTGTGTTTTATTACGTAGCCTGTTGAGTACGTGAAATATACAAATATGTCGAAGGCAGAAGGGGGAAGTTGTTGCTACGTGAAATATACAAATATCTCGAAGGGTGCAGCTTTCCAACACGCGAACATGAGCTTTTCAGTTTGCCATGCTCTGTACCTATTGCGGAGGTGTACGTGTAACATCGATCTATGTATGCCAACTCCTTACCTTTCTGTCAGAAAGAATCGTAATTGTGGAAAATACACTCGTAATGATCCGACAGGTTTTGTAAGCTCTTTTATACGAGCAAAGCGCTCGTCGATTTGTCCATGATCGTGTGACATACTCTCCCTCGAGGCGATTAGAAATAGCACCGACAGGGGTGACTCTCGCACCTTTCAAGCGCCATTGAACACCTTTGGCCTTGTTTCGTCGGAGCTTTGCGTTTCTTTCTGTTTTTTTTTTCATCTGCCATTTTTTGTCTCAACGTATTTTATGGTACCTACACGTGCATTCGGGCCTTGTCCCAAATGCAAATGATCTTTTTGTCTTTTATGCTAATACTTTCCGCGGCTATGCCGTGACTTCGTAGGCTCGTCACATATTTTAACATCAAAGGGCAAAGCTTTCAGCGCAATATCGTTCGACCGGCCCGACGTGTGCACGGGTCTCTTCGTTTTCGCATCTTTCACACAAATTCGCGAATGAGTCGTTAGTCAAATGTATTCTTCGAAACGACTTTTTACTGGATCGAGGAAAAAATATCGTCGTCGATCTTTACCATTTCGTGTGTATTTTTGTATTTGTTCATTTTTAATATAATTGCAAAATAATAAATTTTTACAACATTTAACATTATTTACAGTCACTTTTGCGAAATAATAACAACAAATTAAATTTACAATAGTGAACAAATATTAAGCCGTCCCGCACACCGTAATTCTGCTCATGACATTTATTTCTCTCTGAATAATTATCACAATGATAATATTCGCAGCTTATCTCAATAATTCATCTCACGGAATTTCGGAGCTTTATTGTGCTATATCCTCCCTCGGCGGCTGGTGCGCTGCTCGCCCATGTAGAGTGAGCTAATATGCAGCGGTGTAAAATGAAAAAGCTCGTTCGTGAAAAGAAACCACACATAGCGATGGTGGTGGTAGTGGTGGTGGTGGTGGTGGTGGTGGTGGTGGATGGGGGGTTGGGTGAGAGAGGGATCTCTGCCAGAGCCTTATTACTCTTGCAGGAGTCACCTGCGAACATCTAGCAGCCGCTGCGATCTGCCCACCCAGCTGTACACGGTGAATAATGAATCTCGGTTTATACGCACACGTGGGCGACATGCGCGAGGGCAAGTGCAGGGGTGGATGGAAATAATAATAATTATTATTATAATAACACTACATGTACAAGAAGGAATAAAAAAAACACCGCCAACAAAGGCTAACATCGGCTTCCTCGATCTTCCACACGTGGATATAGTGACACACGGATCGAGCGTACGAGAGCGAAGCTACGTCGCGGTCTTCGCTAGAGGTGCGATAAATTATTTCAATCCGTTCGCGAGCGTTCCGGGAAAGGAGGGGGGGAACGCGGGAGTATAGGTTGTGCTCGGGATGAAGATAAAAAGAGAAAACAATAGGCGCGCGTTCATTCGAGTATCTACAGAGTATATTTTATGGGACGAACAAAAAAATTTGGATCGAGAAAAGCTATCGAAGAAATAATCTCATTTGCATATTCGAGCATATACTTGTTGATATACGTACCTCGCGCAAAACAAATTTATTCATTCGTTTCTCGTTCGAACAAAGTTCATTTGAATAAAAAAGAATTATTTAAATAAAAGCTTTTTTTCTCACCAATTTATTTTTTGATACGTATTCATCGAATTTTTCGTTACAATGTTTTATTTAACGTAGATACAGTAATGGATTGACATCATAATAAATAATCGACGACGATCGTTTTTCACACCGGTCTGCAGTGGATTTCATGTTAGCTGACTTTTTTTCTGTCAATCGGAGAGCGTGTCCCAACCCCCTACCGTATTCGCATACCCTTACATAATTATGCACATAACCTCGTTATCTTGCGCGTTATTTGTAAAAGGTCCATCCGCGCGTTCGTAATAACGGCGAGACTAATAGCGACAAAAGCCATGTGTTCATAGGTTATTTCGGTATTAATATTACAAGGGGTTAAAATGTGCACAATTGCGGTGTTTTATGCGCCTTCTACATAAAATGTCATATCGCAAAAATGTACCTACGATCCAATTTTCATGGTATATTGAATTTTATAAACTATAGAGGAACTCGCTCGCACATGAGCTCAAATCAATTATGAATTATGACCCGTTGCAGCGTAAAGACGTTTAATAAATTCTCTGATGATGAATTTTTAGCAAGCCTCTGCCACTTGAATGTATGAAACAGCAATACTTTTCAAAAATGCTTATGCTTCGACTCGCAACGGAATCGTTTCGTCAGCGAATTAATGCTAGCTTAACGCCGCAATATGCTTTTTTTCGTTCGATCCCGATAATAAAATTCCATCATTGATAAAGAGATTCAGCAATATTTTCTCACAATGAAATCTGTTTATCGGTTTTGCGATAAAAGAGGTAGGGGATGCGAGTGGAAAGTCTGCTTTAGCGGGATTCGAGTTAAGCTTCTTCTGCCTGACATCGCATGGAACGAGGGACGATAAAGAATCGATAATTTCAAATGAAAGAAGCGGGAAAAGAGGAACCCTTTATCTGTCGAAGAAGAGCCGAACAGAGCAGCAGATAGGGGGGGGGGCGGGAGAGAAAGAGAAAGAGAGAGAGAGAGAGAGAGAGAGAGAGAGAGAGAGAGAGATTGATTGATTGATTGATTGGTATATATTTATTATGCCCTAGCACGCTATGGGGCAAATATCAGACTATTACAATGAAACGCTTGCGTAATACGCTTAGGTACATCTAAATGTTTAGAAATGAGTGAGCTTTTGATCACACTAAATTACTCATTTCAAATATCCGGTAAAATCACAAAAAATTGAAAAACTAAATTGATGCAAAATATAACACAATATGTGAGTAAATCTCGGAGTAAACTTACAAGTTGCAAAATAATGCCGCGATAACACGATGTGTTAGTAAATACAGGAGTGCCATTACGACTAACACTACATTTATAATAAGTTTCGTATGACTACTCATTCGTACTAAGACTGACCTAACTAAATTGAAATTTGGAAATTTTGACTATGTTTCGCTACAATGCGAGTAGCGACACATAGACTGTAGCGACCTGCTATACTGTCATCCGTCCACGCCATACTCCCTCTGCACTAAAAAGCTATAAAGCCGACTTTTAAATACGTCGATGGACGAAGGCGCTCAAATCACGTTCGGTAACGCGTGCCAGTGCATCGCGGCAGCAATCTGGTACGACCGGTGGCACATAGTTGTGCGGTGATTAATGATATGAAAGACATTGTGGTCACCGTGCCTATCCGACCTTCGCACCTCCGCCATTTCCCTGAGAAGAAGATAAAGATAACGAGCGATGCGTCATGATGCCTAGAAAGTACAGACGTCGCCCCATAACGGATAACCAATTTAGCAACTCTCTCTCAGAGAGAGAGAGAGAGAGAGAGAGAGAGAGAGAGAGAGAGAGAGAGAGAGAGAGAGAGAGAGAGAGAGAGAGAGAGAGAGAGCCAACGACGAGCGGCCAACTCTTGCTGTCGGGCGAAACATGACAAAACGAACAAAGAATCAACTACAAAAAGGGACCGAAATTCCAACACCGAGTGCACAATAAGAGCGTCACACTAAGAATGGACGCCTAGATGAATTATGAACGATGTAGTAGTAGACGACACTTGCGCACGGTTCGTGCACAATCGAAGAAAGACAAAGAGAAAGAGTGCGAGAGGTGGTGGTCTTGAGGGGCGAGGGACGAGGGAGACCTAGCGTCTTTGCAGCTAAGCCAGTTGAGTAATTTAATCAGTTGATCCTCCCATGCTCGTTCGATTCCACTCAAAGTTCATGATGTCACAGTTGCTGTTGCCGGTTTCTTCGAGCGCCAAAGCCTGTATCGCCCGTTTATGGAAACTCTCCAAAGGAAAATCAACGACAGACAAGAAAATATCTCTGCGTTGCACCGACTATCATCGACAGTACTTAACTGACAAATTAACTTTACGATTCTCGCCATAAGAGAAATTCTTCAAAGATTGACGCGTGCATCGACTCTAAGATTTTATATTTGTTCAATTTTACGTGAAAGCTTTATTCACCGCTTTTAAAAACGTCAATCGAATCGCGTGTTTTAAAGAAATAAATGTGCATAGTTAAACTTCCATAGTTCAACGTATTTATTATATCCGAAGACATAATTAAGGAAAAGTGGAAAATCATTTCGAAACTCCGACATTTCATTAAATTATTTTATCATAAAAGAATACAAAGATTCATCGTCGACTTGCATTTTTAAAAAGCATTCGTCGCTTTAAGCAAACCATATTTTGCATATAAACCAAGGAATTTTTCCGCGTCAAGTTGATATATTGTCGATCGGTCGAAAGGATTTGATCGCGATGCATCCGGAGCGAAGTCGCGCGAGCTTTCCGGCGTTAGATTGATCGAGGGGTGGCCGACACGCAAACGTGTTTCGATCCACACACTCGAATGCAATTGCTGTTGCCAGAAGCGTAGAATTTAGAGGGCAGAACGAGATAGAAGAGGGGTGTGACCGCAAGAACCCCATACGAATCCCCCCCGTCGTTGCGTCAAGGTTATCCGATTAGTCGTCGATTTGTCTAAACCGCTCTCTTTCTCGCTCTCCGTGATTTTCCCCCTCGCGTTTTCTCGTCGCTTTAAATAAATCTTCCACCGGCACCAGAGTAGAAATAAAGCAGTAACGCGGAGAAACCACCCTGCGGGGGATTATAGCCGTCGGCAAGGACTTTACCTATATATTCCCGTGTATAGGGGTTGTAATATATTCGGGCTATTCGATAAGCGTTCACCTATTTAAATCTCTTCGATCTCCATTTTCCATTACAATCATAGCGAATGATTAATAAAACACAATTTCATACAAAAGGATAAGTATCCTAAGCTTTGAGCTATCATTATTTGATCACGGACCAATTTTACACGAGTTCCCATTCGAACGCCTTCTGGGCACTTCACTCGACGTGCGTCATATTTGGGAGTGCCAGCGTGATTTCAACCGAGGAGAAACGGAAGAACTTGGTAATTCCTATTAGACGATCTCGAGCTGTCAAGGCGTGTCTGGCAAAGCAAAAAGACATGAAAATATCTGGAAAAGGTATCGCTTCTGATTTCTACTTCGGTTTCGAAAGTGCTATATCGCACCGTCTGCGATGGTGTTGCACACGATCGACTATTTTCTCCCTCTTTTATTTTCTTCCGTTGGAAAGAGCTTTTACCGTCGTTGGTATATATCGAATTTCCCCCGTAGGGTCGAAGAGAGAGCCTCCGGAAGTCGCGATGGCGGAAAAAGAAGCGAAAATATGAGAATGTGCGAGAAGGAGGGAAGCATGATAATAGTGTTGGTTGCTGAGCTAGCGAACTGTGGGTGATCGGTTGCATGACCGCGTCTTACCGAGGGGTTGATTCGGCGATAAAGCTTACATACGCGAGAGAAACGGGAATAGCCCCGGCGCCTCGCAAGAAGAAAAGAAACTTTCGGTACTAGCTATACCTCCCATAAACGCGCCGAAGAAGAAGCTAGAGGAGAGCCAATGGAGTGTATATAGGAACGATCGCGCCAACAAGAGGGTTGAAGGAGAACCTGCTGGTCTCGGCCAGCAGGTTCTCCTTCAACCCGCCTTCGTCTCGACGTGACGATAAAACGAGAACGAATGAGGAATGTCACGACCCCACAGCGCTCTCGAGACTTGGCCGTCCAAGGTACAAAGGCTTTTCTCTATACACGTAGATAATCGGACTGGTATATCCGGGAAGTGCAAGACGACGACGAGAACCGAAGAAAAGACTGCGCGCGAGAACTTTCTGGTCAAACGGTTAAATTTGTCGTCAAGTAGCGAAAAATCTTCGAGGAGTCCTTCCGGCCGGAACAGGAAGGGGAACATCTGTGTCCAACCAGCGATTGGAATGAAAAGAGCGAAGGAGTTGGTCAGCCCTTGCGGTACATGTGCAAAAAAACGACGTTACCCAGAGACCAGGGCAGGATCGAGAACGTGAGCGGAAAGAGAGCGGAAAATCGTGACAAGTTCGAAGGAATGCGGGGAATAAACATGGAGATGAAAGCGAGCGAGAGAGATGGTGAGGTTCGAAGCAGCGGAGAACGGGAGAATGAAAACAGCGCCGTGAACAAGCGAGAGCGATGGAGAAGTCGAGCGGCGTTTTCGAGGTAGTGGGGATGACGAAGAACGCGCCAAGTTCAAACAGGCAGACCGGGAGTGGTCGAAAGGATTGCTTCGAGAGGAGAAACTGCAAGGGTGGGAGAACCGAGACAGAGGTGGGTGAAGGGGTCGTCGTATAGTGGGGGCGATGTTGCCACGTGGATGCACGGTACGTTTTGTCGAACGAAGTTGAGAGAGGTTGTCGATGATGGTTCTTTGTGTGTATGGTAAAGCCGGGATATTTAAATTGGTGGTGCGGACGTTGGAAGGATTTTCGTAGGGAGAAAGAGGGGTGGGGAGAAAAAGGAATGAAATAGACGAGGACGAAGAGAGATAGAGGATGAGGCACGACGCGACGGCGTGTTTCTGATCGGCTAATGGACTGATTTATCGATGAGACGGGGATGAGAGAGCAGCGGGGTCGAAGAACGAATAGAGTCGCGAGAGAACAGTGGCGTGTGTGCAGTCGGGCCGGCCCCGTCTACTGGTATGAAGCTTTTGTTAGTGCAGCGTTAATGCCAACGCGTCGCCTTTTTGCCACCCCTTCTGCCCGTTTCTCCAACCCCTCGTTTCTCGGAACGAGAAATGGCGCTGGGAAGGTAGCGGAAAGTATGATTTACGAGAGTACGCGAGAGCCGCGAAGAATACACAGGGATCAGCGGGCTAAGGCTTTTCAAGCATTAGTCGTTGCGGATTTTTTAGCCGAGTTTTTAACGAGTACCGATTGCGTTCTCGGTTATTTTCATCGGGCCGAGGGTCGCACCCCATGTAGTATACCCGAGCTTACATGCGACGCCAGGAACCGGAATGGATCGGTGGAATTTCAGAGATCGATTATGGTCACCCAAGGGCGTGTCGGTTCGCGAATGTGACCGGTAATTCCTCGATTGGACTAATTTTGACCACACGGGCAGGACGCATCGATCCACAAATACCTACTGGAGTGTCAAATTGCATTTCGAGAAGAAGGAAACTCGCGTCACGTCGTACGTGACGAGCGAGGTAACGCAGGGAGCTAGGAGGAAAAAGACGCGGCAACAACGCGAGCCTCGTGTGCCTTATGGAGGGAGTGAAACTGGCGGAGGAGAAGCTTGAGTGGGGCTTGCCGCAGGTGGAGGTGGCTGTCGGAAAAGCACTGTAGGGGTTGACCGATCAATATGGCGGCTGGGGAGGGTGTGGCAGGGGGAAGCTGGGGAAGTTTTGAAGACACGACGCGCTGGGAGGAATGAGCGTAAGAGGGAGGCACGAGGATAATATAGACTCGCTTCAACCGTGTCAAGCTGACCTTGAGCCTCTCCCAGCGAAAAACGCTATTACGTTACCTTGCGGATTCAGAGCTCCTACTACCCTCCCTCGGCCTCTCCCACCCTCACCTTTTTCCTCTCTTATCCACGTGAAACCCCTCGAGCATTTCTGAAGCTCCCTCGTATTTTTCGTCTTTGCGCTTCTTCCTCTGCCTCCTCCTCATCCTCCTCCTCCTCCTCTTCACCGTATCATCATTCCTTTGTTTCTTTTTCCTCAACTTCTTTTCATTCGAAGCAACTAGCTCAAAGCCACAGTCGTCCGGACACGTCTCCCGCAGCGTATTCGAGGCACTCGGTCGCTGCTACTTCGGTAGACGTGGGGCGCTTGGCCAGGTTAGGGATGAGATGAAACGTATATGGGACATTCCTTGTCAAGTCGGCCAGTATTTTAACACGGCCTATCTACTCCGTTATTTGTTCATACTTTTCTTTCAAACACTGAAACGAACGCGTACGTTCTTATAAGTTTCTTAACTCGGCCGGCAGTATTCATAAATGACGTTTTTTTTGCCCGGTAACAAAAAGCCGATTATTCCCGAAATCTGAAAAACTTTGATCCTCGATGACGATCGCTGTAAGCCACCTTGAAGAGACCCTCGTTTTTGCTCGCTTTTCATAAGCCAAGCTTTGAAAAAACACGGCATGCCCCGCTTATGCACCAACTTGTGTGCGTTTCTCGTGGAACTACTTCGCGGAATGAAAGTAGCTGCATAGACTCCAGGAAAGAAACTAGAATCTCCTCTCTCGGGTTTCCACCAACACTTTTATCAGAGTACTGCAGTTCGTTCCCGTATTTGTGTGATCACTGAAAGGTTGGATTCTTTCCGCTAAGGGAGAGTGAGCTAACGGCCCAAAGACACCGAGACACGCCGACGATGACAATGACGGAACGAGCCATTCCATTAACGAGACGGGCTTCGTTTCTGGGCTTACGATCAGACGACTAATCACTAGCGCTAACTTCCGTGGTATAATTCTCATAGATTTGAGAGTAAAAAAACGATTCTTCATAATTTTTAATAGATGTTTTTTCGTGAAACATTTTTCAAGGATGTTCTTTTCGTAGAATCTTTTTGGGCCATGTTTTGTTGAATTTCCTGTATGCACTATTTAGCAAATGGATACAGAGATCCAGAAATGTGTGTTGGCCTCGAAATCTCTTGTCAAAGGAGCCGGAAGCTTGACTGCATTGTATTTACGAGTGCACCGTTGTGTATATATGTGTCTGTTTATTCAGCGAAGGACAAGCTCGTTTAGAATGTCGGCTGCACTCGTCTCTCCGCTGTACAGTGTACACGCTTTAATTAACACTGATTTGTATTCGAACCACGAAATCGGGTGAGAAACTTTCTGCGGGCCGAATCACCTCTGACTGTGTTGGGACTGCGTCAGGCTTCAATAGACAGGGTGTAATCCTCTGATGCATGCACGTGATATTCCTTCTGATTAATTAATTGAAAGAAACTGCGAATTTCCACCCTGCAGTGATTTTAAATCCAATGATATTATTCACGTTTGATTGTTCTTAAACGTTCACAATAGGTATCGTCGGAGACTTAAATGATATTTAAACATTTCTTTTTTCAACGTTTTCTTTCATATATATCGTGTATCGTCACAGAAATAAGTCTCGTACCTAGTGTTATATTATTATAATACTTGAAGCTTATTTTACCTCACGGTAGTAATACACAAATATATACGAGTAGAAAAATTCAATTATAGTCACACGGCGCGCCACGTGGTCTTATCACTTGCCCCTACAAATTTCAAGTAGTTCGAGCTAAAGCAGGTCAGACCAAGCCCGTGCACTGTTATTTTCGTAATCTCGCAGTCCTACACGTAACTACTTTTTTTTTTCTTCTAAGGAATCTAATTTTTCGAGGAAGATCCATCTACTCCCTTACACAAGACACGAATGATAAGATAAATACTTCAGACTTGTTTTATTCAACGTGTTTTATTTTACAACGACTATGAGATTGTAAAATTTAACATTTCTCGTTGTTCCTTTTTATCGTGTCCGTGTGTACGTATGTATGCACTCTTCGTGTCTACTGACCTACCGTTGAAAGCTACTTCGTTCCCTGTTTTCATCGACTAGGGCGAGCTTTTCTCAAGGCGAGAGCCACCTTGGCCGGTGTCTTATCTTTATCGTAGTAGCTACTCCCTCCAATTCCTTTTTACCTCCATTACTCGCAAATCTTCTACCTGCTAACAATTTCTAAGCGAGATAACGCCCCCCCCCTCTCTCTCTCTCTCTCTCTCTCTCTCTCTCTCTCTCTCTCTCTCTCTCTCTCCCTCTCTCTCTCTCTCTCTCTCTCTCTCTGTGTGTGTGTGTTTATTAACCCCTTAGCCTTATTAACTTCTTTCATCGCTTGTCCCTCATGTTCAATACTCGTCGCTGAAAAATTGTAAATTTCGAAATTCACCCACAATGAAAATTCTTTTTTTTTAATGAAAACAAATGTGACACAAAAGGAAAAATGACAATGCTTGTTTCCGTTTACGTAATGACAATGGTGGCAACTGTCGATAAATTCCCCACCTTCATGATTACCCATTGTATCAACTGCCGTTATAACGGGACTTATACAAAACACACTTCGGACAACAGAAGAATCATCTCGTCAATCATCGATCTATAAAAAGGGCCGGGCACCATTCACGCCTGTAACGATGATAAGGCGCGTTGATATCGCACAACAGCAGACATCACCACCGTTCTTCTGGAAATAATGCAAAATATCTGCTGATAATTCCTTTTTTTTTTCAAAAAAACGCATAGTATATATATTTCAATGTCGACGAGATTTTCGATTGTTGTCATAGGGTATTGCACGGTTCATGGAACCGACAGATGCATCAATGCGGTCGCTCGGCTGTGAAAATAATATAATCGACTTTTCACCGCTTTAAAATTAAAACACATTGTATTCAATTTTTGTTGTCGCAATAGAGACCAATCATTTTTATCAAAAGGTAGTTTTTACAAGGTCACGACAAAAAGATTCTTTTCCAGGGGGCTGCAATCATCCCCCTTCGCGGATTAATCGACCGCCAATAACTCCGATTGTCGTTCATCCCTCCCTGGTGCTTCACCCTTTTCCCTATCTTTGTCTATATGACCGCGTCTTTTTTATGTCGACGCTCAGAGTAGAGGAAGAGAGAGAGAGAGAGAGAGAGAGAAAGTATCATGAGCGAGAATTCGATCCCGGCACGTCGGGGGTGCTAAAAATACGAGCTTCCGAGTCAGTGGGCTCAACGAAGAGATGTGCCGACGAGGCGAGAGAGTGAACACGATATATAATATATATAATACATATATATATATAGATTTGTGTGTGTGTCTGTGTGTGCGTGTGTTTATGTGTGCCTTTTCCGATCGATTGGACTTCCGACGCAATAACCTCAGTAGCATTGGATTCTCACAGGGTAGCATGGTAGCTTTCATACTTTAGCCTACACAAGATCCCTCACTACCCCCTCCATCCCTTCTGTATGCCACTTGGTTTAACCGCTCACCCCCTCGTCGAACCTTTTTTCTTACTTTTTTCCCGGCATTCTCCCTCTATCTCTCTTTCCACTCGTATTCCCTCCCCTCAGCGTCGCGAAACTCTCTTGCTCGAGTAGCCATTTTCACTACTTAATTCCCCGCGTTTTCTCCTCTTAATTCCATCCCTCGGCATAAATTGAGAGGAACGCATACTGCATAGAAAAAATCGCAAAAATCCTATCTTGCGAAAGTACTCGAAATATTTGTTGCACCTTTTTGCAGCCCTGTCCGCCCGCGGCTGTAGAAAAGAAAATGCTGTGGTATTATAGCGCGAGAAAGTTTGAAGACGCTTTAACGAAAAAGCCATGAGTGCTGAAATAATAAATTTAATATGAACTTTTATTTTCGTCGCTCTTTCGTCATGTTTTCTTCTTCATTGTCGTTTTAATTGTCAATTATTTCATGCAGTAGAAATTTCGCGTTATCCCTTTGTGCCACACGTATTCATCATTATTTCCCGAGGTTTTTGGCCCGTTGAAAAAGTCGGGTGAAACAATACAAAGCCATTTATCCCTTATTCGTCGCAGCAGCCGCAGTCAACTCCTATGCATCTCAGATTTTCGATAGCCATACGTATACATGCGTGTCGGACTATCCGGCAAAAGTGTTAGCTCATAGTCATCTGATCGATCTAAATTTAGCAAGTCCCGTAGACGCTAACGAGATAGCGAGATTGCGCCCGAGCCCGACGGAAGATTAATTGTTTCCCTACCGGGTGTGCACTCTATTTTCTCTCGACCCCGTCATCTCGCAGCCTCTTGCTCCCTCTCTGTCCCTCCCTCACTGTGAGCATTCTTGGCTCGGTTTTCGCGCTAATGGCAAACGTCGACGTGCGAAATGTTTGTCGTGCTGACGTCTTGACATCGCAAGGCACATTAACCCAATGCGCATGCGCAACTCTCTTATGGAAATTCTCCCTCGCAAAAGTCAACAACACCAAAGCCACCCCTCTGTGCGAGATTTGTTCGACCAGATACGGAATAAGAATGCGAGAAAAATATTTAAAAACTGGAACGCAATTTCCCTGATTTCTCGCCGAAAAGAAAAATTCTTCCTACCGAAGCTATAATATTTTGTAATCTTTATCCTCCTACCAGCCTCGTCTTCAACCCTCTGACTTTACTTGGTCATCCATTTCTTCTTTCTGCCGGCATATCGCGAGGCTGAGGGAACAAAGACGCCATTCTCGCGAACGGAGAAATAATCGAGGGCTCTTTGTTCGGGTGCGCGAGAGTGCTGTATACGCTGTGTACGAACTCACATACTCACGCACACACACACACACACACACATACCCACGCACGCACGCGCCCCCCGCCCCCACACACGAAGAATAGACAATGGCGAAAAAACTCTTCGAAGCTTTTCCAATTTATCGCGGACACCTCGAATATGCTCGGCCATTTTTCGAAACGCAACTCTTCCAAAGCGAGTTTACTTACGTTTGAACCGTTATTCGTTAATAGCCATCTCGTGTCAATTTAATCCGCCATATTTTATCATCTTTTATTCGATCGTTTTCATCTCTAAATTTAATCGAAATATCTCAAAGATTTGTAAGTACGTGCAAGGAGTGGCAACAATATACCTGTACAAATTGGGGTAGCAAACACGGGAAAGGAGAAAGAGCGTGTTTCCACCGAGGCGGCACCGAGGAGTAATGTTGAGAAGAAAAGCTATCTTTGCCACGACCTAGAGAAAGAAAGAAAGAAAGTGAGAGAGAGAGAGAGAGAGAGAGAGAGAGAGAGAGAGAGAGAGAAAGGCCAGGGAGATGGCCCGGATAGAAATTGCAGTAGGTTCCCGCTCTGGGCGCTCTCAGGCTGCCTGACTGCCCTGTTATGACACTCGTAAGTCAACCAGTAGCACCCCGACAGAATATGTAACGCCTCGTCTTATACGGTCCTGATCAGGCTGCCTGATGCGGCCGTTTTCGCGCTGTCGGGATAGCTGTCTGAATATTTGGTACTACAGACCATGCGTGCATATATAGGCGCGTGTATATACATATGTTCGACATTGTATGTGGGAGAGAATTCTAAATATTTGGCATTTCACAGAAGTTCGACCTAATCCAAGTTTATTTAATTATTTTTTAAATCAATATATATATATATATATATTTATCTCGTGTATTCAGGCTTGCAGTTTTTATATTTGGTATATGTTTTGAATTATCTATTTCGCCTTACGTTATGACACCGTGCTTTTTCTCAGCGAGCGATTACCATACCAATCCTTAGCATTATTGATAACTTTGCCGACAGCTTGCTCGAAATCTTTAATGCTGAGGGCTCCAAATTTCGCTTCATCTTTATATTTAGCGAAAATTATGCCTGAAACGGGATTCGTACGTTAATTATTAAATAATATATTTCATAAAACCTCATACATGTCAAGAAATCTGAAAAAGTTACCTTGGACACAAGAACAAAATTCAGTGTTGCTGAGCAGTATTTTCTTTCCAGTATTTTTTACGGCCGTACATTGTAAATTTACATCCCATGCAACCAATTTTTTTTAAATCTCTCTGACGGTTTGTAGCATGGATGCGTAAACGTTGGTCACTTTCCACATATTGGTCATCTGATTAAAAAGGAACAATTGTATTAGAGTGGTTTTTGAAAACATAATAAGTTACCTCAGATTTAACATTTCGTAAAGATTTTTTAACAAAAAGATTAGAGATAGACGCTGAGCACTTGCTATATCATTCCGAAAAATTTTGTTTGCTTTTAGCTTAGAATCGAATTTTTTTAAATCTTCCAGGCTTGGCACTGGAAGTTCGAGATCGTATTTTTCGGCAGCATTGGTGAACGTGAGAACTTCCGATATCTTTCCAATCTTGAGCTCAGTCATCATATTTTAAATTTCCTTGAGTTGCGATGATATCTGCGTAAGCTGTAGGGTCTGGGAGTGGAAGCCTTTATGTATTCTTCATTGTTTTAGTTTGTTTAATAAGTTGGGATTTGAAGAAACAAAAAAATGAACAGTATAAATATTGTTGTGCAGACTGAATTAGACATATTTGTTTTTCTATTTTTTACGTTCTAATGAACAGTCGCTACTTATTATGGGGATCAGATCATTGAACAAAACTGTCGCCGGAATGTTGCTGACATCGGATGTCGAATCAACATGTGGTTTCGACGAGTTTTCGTTGTATTTCTGAGAATATTGAATTCTAATATATTTCGCAAGCATATAAATTATGCTTGCGAAAGCATAATTGATTGAATATAGTGATCAAACAATGACTAATTTTTTTTCATTGGCTTTCCTATTTTTATTAATTGAAGGGCCAGTTTCAGGGATTATGCAGAATCGAAAATAAACAATAATTCAATATATCCAATGCTTTTGGATAGCTATATTTGAATAATTTGCTCTTGCAGGGTGACAAAATGAAAACGCGACTGTATAATATAGTAGATAGTCGAGATTATATTTGCGATCGAATTTAAATTTATATTTCATCACGTTAGTTATGTATATAATTTTTGAGGGTAATTACTTACTTAAATTTTGGTTCGTATCTACCATTTTTGGTACCTGCCACCGATCGTCGCAGAGCATATTTTTTCTTTTATATGCTGTGGTTGCGATAATAGCTTTGCTTTCGACGACGTTATCTGTATCCGAGGAATATGCAAGCTCCTTCTCGTTCAGATTTTTTAACTTTCGCACTGCTTCGTCATAAGTTCCTGCCAAATTGAATACATCAGATAAAATTAAATATAAATACTCACCACCAAAGCTGCAATGCAGTAATTGTTGTAAAAGAACGTCTCCGCCTCACCACATATCGCTATCGCATACATTGGCCATGCATATGGTGCAGGATCTGCACATTTTATTAGCGTATGTAATGAGGGGCCGAGTTTTCGTCATCATAAGGTAGAGGCATGAATTTTGATGACAACCGATCCAAGTCGAAATCGTAGATAATCCACGTCGATGGCACGAAATCGACGCTTCTTGTTCCATTGCGTGTTTCTTTTGTGAATTCTATGAGTTTACAGCATGCGTCATCCATCTATAATATGAGCAATAAAAAAGTACTATTTATTTATTAACCTTCGATTTTTAAATGTATTAATCTGTCATAATTACATACCTTTGATAATACACTCTAAACCGACGCACTCGTCACTTTTTTTTAGGTTATACTCGACTTTATTGACGTTTACTGCGTAGTCGGTACGTATAGCGTAATAAGGCGCGCACACGTTGACAGCACGAGAAGCGATTGGCGTGATCTCTTCTTGGAATTTATGAGCGCTTGCGTACCGCGCAGATTTTACGTTTATTAGAAAGTTTTTTGCGTGATGCGAACGATTTTCGCAAAATGAATTCTCAAGCAACGACACGCTTTGCGACGAAAATGCGAGTACGAAGGCATCGAATTAGCAACAAAAAATATGTTAGGATACGTGAACAAAAGTAGTGTGATAGTATGGCTGTCTCAGCAGGGCGCTGTAAGGCAAGCATTAGTACGGCCGTCTTACGGCAAGCATTGGCGGGGCGCTGTAAGGCATTCGAGCGTGGGCCCCTATTACAGCAGGCCTTTGCAGAGCCGTATCACGGGCTTCTCGGGCTAGCCATGATACCGTAAACCGTAGCACTACCTGATCAGGGTCTAGTAGCAAATAAGGCAAACCCTATCAAATTTCTACCCGGGGCGAGAAGAGCACAAGTAGCCAGAACAAACGAGCTACGTTATCTCTAGTAATGGAGCACAACTCGGGTATTTCTCCCCCTTATGTGTCTGCGCTGGCTGTGTATGTCGCACTTTCGCGACCGACAATTTTTCATCCGGTTTTCCAAGGCACGTATTCTCTCTTCTCTTCACCCCACCCCCCGCCCCTGAGCGTCTTCATCCCGTGCTTCGTTTTCTCTGTTCTCCGTCTTGTTCCAAGCAAGAATCAGAAGAGAGTCCTGGCTATTCATTCGATTCACCTGTCCGACGCATTTTCTCGTTACCACCGAACCAGACGATCAGAACCAGCGAAATGTAGCGGATAGTAGAATAGTTCAATTGTACAGACTCTTCTTCTTCTCTCTCCCTATGCCTTAATATACTTAAATTAACCCTCGGAGCGTTACGATAAATCGTATGAAAATAAGACGAATCCGAATGAAATCCTTATTAGGATTACATATGAATGCATCTTTCTCGATACGACAATACGATAAGCCCCTTGTTTGCTCCGGATTTGAAGTCTCGAATTGTCCGATTGTGTCTCGAAATTACTCGGCTTATGCGATACAATATTTCTTTTTCTAAGTTTTTTTTTTCTTTCATTAGTTAATTTTGTTCATCTATTCTATTTCATCGCGCACTCCGTCACGAAACTACCGGCGAGCGTATATTTTTGTGCTTTCACGTTCTCTTTCCTTTATTCTGGTAAAAATACTCGGTATCTGGTAGCTCGTCGAATTTGATAAAGAAAAAAAGAAAAACAAGCGCGCGTTCTGAAATTGCTGGGAAAACTTGGGATATACTTTGGTAAGAGAGCCCTTTAGCCGTCGTGAATGCACTGATGATGGTTTTTTTTTCAAGCGGCTAAAAAAAGCCCGGTCTCCTTTCGTTCCGGAAATTACTTCCATTCCATGCCTTCTTCCGATCTCGCTTTCTCCACCGCCCCACCATCTCGTTTCTCATCGCGTCTCGTACCTTTTTTCTTCTCACAATCTGTCGCGCAGTAATGCCGTTATACATATATATGTGTCTTTGGCAGATATATGTGTGATCCTCCGTATCTTCTTTCGCTCTCGCTTCTCTCCTTCCTGGATCACGATGAGCCGAAATCATTGAGGCCACTGTCGTATAATCGAGAGAGAGAGAGAGAGAGAGAGAGAGAGAGAGACGAGTTATCCCTCTCGTCCTTAACCTTCTAGAGGATATAAACGTCTCGTCGCATTTCCTCTGCCGCAATTACGATGTAGGCACTTCGAAAAACAAAATGTCGCATTTTCGTCTCACGTTCGTTTTCAACGCGAACGTTTAATTTTCCTTCTTTTATCCACGTTACTCCACAATGCTGATAAATTATGCGTCTCAAGGAATTATATGATTTCCAATTCTCTTGGGCCGCTTAATGATTTTAATGTCTTTTCTAAAATACCAGGGCCTGGTAGTTAATGAAATTTGGATTGAATTGCAAAACGAGGTAAAAGCTGTAAGCCCCTGAATGAAGAGTCAAAGGACCAAATTGCTTTCTGTATAACGTTGGGAGGGAATTTTCCGGCTTACTACTCAACTGTGCTGCGATAACTTCTTAACGAATGAGTTTAGGGTATAAGTATGTTAGTACTCCTATGTAGAGCATAAAAATTGCATAGATTGGTGCAGTCAATAATATAGAGGTGTCCAATTTTAAATAAAAGTGCAGTCGCGCTTTTCTGATGCACCGACACATATAACAGTGCATACACATAGTTTCGTATTATGCACCATTTGACACCATTTAACTTTTACCAATAACATTTCCTTCTATTCCCAACCGCTTAGGAGGTGTGGCCTGTTACAGTTACGTGGGACATTCTGTATATATGTAGGTTTGCGTATTTGTCGAACGGGGGTGGAGTCCGAAGATGAGCCAACGCACGGAACGATATCCGCCGCAATCTCTCGAGGAAATTAGTATCGGCTTCTGCTGTCCTTCGCGGGGGTTGAGGCCAACTTTTGTTATATGGATTATACATATATATTATTTCCTGGATCTAGAAATACCGAGACTCGTACGTGCTCCGAAATATAGGTACGAATTAATTCGCGAACAGTTTACAAGATTTTCTAAATTGCTAATGAATTAATTAATATTCTACAACGTGTGGGGAGCATTAAGAAAAGTCTTCTTTTTACGTTGTTCAATAACTATATGATTCAGTCGACTCAGTGTTGGCCTAACGACTCTCTAAATCTATCCACTCGGCTGCCTGGTTCGCGCAGCTCCAATGTCATTGTGTATAATTGTTCCGCTAACGAGGACTGCTAATGCGAGTTATGTACGAACGAAAAACAATAAAAAACGGGCGAAGTAGAGAAAAAAAACGAATACAAAGAATGAAGAAGTCGGAATTGTAGTAAAAAACAATGGCGCCTCTCTTCAACACATTTTCTTCATTTTTCACCAAGTGGCGTAAATGACAAAACAAAATTATTAGCGTTGTAAAAAATTTGCGTCATGCGGAATCCGTGAATTCTTTCTTGTGCGGCATTCCGTTACAAGAGCAACAAAAATACAAGTTTTACCTGCGACTTTTTAGTAAAGCGAATAATACCGAGGAATAAGATGGACGTTGAGACAGATGGAAAAAGTCTTTGGCGAGCATCCACCCTTGTGATAGGGTAGACACGCTCGACCGTTCAGGGTTGAACGTCCCCGTGAGGGTTGAAAGGTGGAGAAAAAAGAACAAAGAAAATCGATGTAGAGAGATAGATAGAGAGGGGGGGGGGAGGGGGGAGAGAGAGAGAGAGAGACAGAGACAGAGACAGAGACAGAGACAGAGACAGAGACAGAGACAGAGACAGAGACAGAGACAGAGACAGAGACAGAGACAGAGACAGAGACAGAGACAGAGACAGAGACAGAGACAGAGACAGAGACAGAGACAGAGACAGAGACAGAGACAGAGACAGAGACAGAGACAGAGACAGAGACAGAGACAGAGACAGAGAGAGAGAGAGAGAGAGAGAGAGAGAGAGAGAGAGAGAGATGGGGCTCGTAGTGATTTCGAGTGTTTCGTGCGGTGAAGACTTCTCTATCGCAGTCCTCGATTCCACACCCCGCTGTTAGATGTTCACCCGCTCCTTCAGTCCAGTACTTTGCCTCGGAATTAGTCATTTTGTTTCTTGACAGTCGCAGCTTTCTCTCTCCCTCTCTCACGTCTACCTCATACACGCCATAAAGATAACGTAGATGAAATCAAAAATACACGCACGTATTCCCGGGCGGGATGAAAATGAAAACGAAGAGAGGGAGAGTGTGAATGTACGCGGAGCAAAAGAAAACATGTAAAATATAGAAAGTATGAACGCCTCGCCCCTTCTTTTTCCAAGAATTTATTCAGCAAGTGTGAATTTATTTTTATGCTACAGAATGAATTTCTTCTCGATAAAAACTTTCCGAAAAATTTATTTCCCGGATGGGCAAGGAATGTTTAACGTTTTTTTGCAAAATATGAAGGCATCGAGATAAGAAAAACGGCGTCCAACGTCGATGGTATAATATTTGGTCCGTGTTAATAAAGATTCCCCGTCGTTTTTCTTGATGGAAAGAATCAGGAAAAAGCTCGCGGTTATCGAGAGAGTATTATACGTACATATATAGTGGATTAGCACACGAGTCACGAATGTGAATGAGCAGCCAAAACCATGGGACTAACGATAGAGGGCTTTTCGATGTTCCTTGGCGAGCTCGCTAACTCGTCCAGCCCACTGACTGCCTAGGAGTGAAAGAGAACGAGCAAGAGAGAAAAAGGGAGCGAGACTGCATTAGCACGTTTAACCGGCATGTGGGAGAGGGGAAATGGTGCGATTTGGCGATAAAAATAAAGGAATGAGAAGATATAAAGGGGTGGAATGGAGGGATACGAAGGTATAAAAAAAGAAAAAAGAACGGAATGGAACCCCTTTCCCTTCCTCCCTCGATCGACGAGTACCTCTTTGCGTCCAAAGTTCCCTCACGCTACTGGCCGATCGGCTCGCTGGCCACACATTGCCGGAGAGTGAATGAACGAAACGACCGATCGGATCGAATTCACTGTTTGCCACTTTCCACACGCTCTGCTGCCTGCTCGTAATCTATCGTTTCTCCCCTTTTCTTGTTTACCCGATCCCACGAGTTTTTTTTTATCAGCTTCGATTGTTTTAGTTTTTTAGTTTCTGCACATTATCTCAGGCTAGAGAGCAAGATGCATTGGGAAAGGTCATAGAATAGATTATTCATCATTTGAGGAGAGTTGAATTTTTGGCCACGATACAAAATGTAAAACCTGAAAATCGTCAGTTCTTTGAACACTCCACTAGAAAATTATGCATAGCTAGAAAAAAGGCTATTTTACTCGTGATCTGCAAACAATTTCCGACTAGATAGGATCATGAAAGGGTGAAAAGTAAACTAACATTGTACTTTTTGGACGGGTTTCGCGAATATGCGAAAAATAAATATTTCAAAAGACTCTAGCTTCGTCCTCCTCGTGCTGGCGTAAAACCGTTTTCGAACATTTTAAAACCGTGCGTAGAGATCTAAAGAATGGCGAAAGAATAATCTAGAAATATCATTTTTTGTAGCCACGATGAATGTGTAAAAATCACAATTTTTCGATCTGAAAGGGTGCTTCCTAAAAAGGGCCTAGTGACTCGGATGGGCGAAAATGTTCTTTTTCCTAAACATGATTTCTGAAGGATAGATTTATCGAAAATTTCCCGTGCAGCTCGGATATCATTAGTCATTCTTCCAGTATTTGACCAATTTATAGGCGTTCACTCGAGAAAAGTCATAATTTTTGTTTTCTCTACTTTTGATAAATTCGTCAGTTTTTTCATACAATTTTAACGCTAATCTATTGCACGCGAAAACACGAGGTAGCTCCAAGAGTTTCATGTGTTTCGAGCCTGAAACGAACTGCGGGACCATCGATCAGCCAAAGTCATGATTATAGTAGTTGCTGGCCATGGAGGTAAAAAACTTCTGATGGCGTAGGTACACGTACTATTTATTATGAAACAAAGAGGGAGGGTGGTCGCGAATAAAACCAGTATGCAGACGCTCTAGCGCACGCGAACAAGTCGTCCGTACAACCCTCTAACACATGTGCATTCTCGATTCATCTTTGGTACGGAATAAAACAAGGAACGAGAATAATAGAAGAAAAGTCATTCACACGCTCCAACGTTAATGAATGCAAAGGCAGTGGCTCTCGTGGACAACTCTTTTGTTTTTCAATTCTCTGATTTCGGCTATCGCTGTCGGAGGTGCCCATACAACGGACATTCTCATGATAAAAGAAGTTGGTTCTATAATGAATACTATTTCACTGACAAACCAGTAAAATTTATTTGTCAAACAATTGTGGTAACAAAAATATCGATATCGATACATGATTAAACAATCGGTAGACATAATCCTCGTTTAGAGGAAAAAAACTATTTAAGTACATTCATTTTCGAATTTGGACAGTTTGTATTGGCTGCTCTTCGATAAACAAATATCAGCGATAGAAATCGTAGTATCCCTTAGTTTAGTCACGAATTCGTCCGCGCGACAATTAACGCACGGTTGAGTAGCGCTGATGTACTGCGTAGCAAATTTGCCGCAACATCGTCAACAGTCCGTCCTTCATCATCCAACAAGGTGTCGCTTTATTATCATTCCGTCCACATACTGGATCCTCGTGTCGCGGGCAATGACGAGCCGCGTTTAAGCGTGTCACCTGCAGTAACGTCGTAGATTTCGCTTGGGCCACCATGGCCACGCCGACGATCTTTTACCACTACCGATCAGTTTGAGCCAGTCCAAGGCAGGCCGGTATGTCGCAAACTGTGCCTGTCTAACCTGGCAACCCTCGATGATTCGCGTCGTCAAATACGACCACCCTTCGAGAGCATCTTGAACGTGCTTTCCATCACCTGACACTAACACACCCATATACCCACACACAGATTTTCTAGAACCGTTCATAAATCACCGGGGATCCGTCGAGGCTTATCTTTTCCTTATACGAAGACTTCTTCAAACAGTAGCCTATACGTGACTCCCAGGTTCGACTGTTGGTCATCTCGTCGGACCTTTACCGTCCGCACATATTCCGTTTGAGAAAGTTTCGGGGTCAGATGGGTTTTTCAACCCAAGAGACGCAGAGCTGTTTCCCGACCCCTTCGATTCTCCGAGAGACAGAGCGAGAGAGAGAGAGAGAGAGAGAGAGAGAGAGAGAGAGAGAGAGAGAGAGAGAGAGAAAGGGGTTAAAAAAAGAAAAGTGGGCCGGAAGCTGTCTAAACTGGATTTCGCAGTTTCCCATCCAGCTGGATTTATCCATTTCTCCGCCAAGCTTTTTGTCCCTGCGATTCTTCTCGCCATGGGGAGTTTTACGAACTGTTGAAAAAATAAACTTCCACGCGTTGCTTCGAAGAAGAATTTATCAGTGCAATATAAAAGGTAAAAACGACGAACGCCGGAGAATAGTTTGTTTTAAGCATTGTGAGCTCCGCGATTTTCGAATTCTACTCTTTCATGGAATAGGAAAACAACATTCAGCTTAACACTGCGCTGCGCTCGTAGCGATACAGTCTCGTGGAGTTTGAGGTAACTCCTTTTTGGTATACATATATATCCCAGCCAGCATATCGTGTACAAATCTCTCTCGGAAACATTTCGACCTCCAGTTCCCCAAACTATCGTTGCACAGTTGCAACGCGAGAGTCGCTGTGACCTCGGATGAAAACCTCAAACTGGGTAGTACGAGCTTTTCTCCAGTTAGCACCGTGCCCAGGTATAGTCGTTGATGTAGAAATATACACGTGGGCCGATCATTCGTGAATTATTCGAAATGCCTGGGACAATCATCAATCTACTTTGCTAAAGTAACATTGATTTATTCGTTCGAAATTCACCCGCTGCGCAACGCTGAATCAACGGTGCTCGTTGCCCGTTGTATAATTTACCATTATAAGCGCTTCTCGCGTTATTTCCTCGTTCGGAAATATCTGTCCTATGTAAATATTAGATTTGTGAACGACACGATGTATTCATCCGGAATATATACATCGAGGGATATTGTCGTATTACGAAGGGTGCAACGCCCTGTTCTGTTGTTCTAGTCGTCGTTTGACTTTCCTCGGAGGGAACCAAATGACGAAATATTATACGGGATGTTACGAGCGAATTCCGAGCAGAATTTCACTAACCACTATTTCTTGTATATTTATTGCTTATTTTTATTATTACGTTATTTATTGCATTATACATTATTCGTAAATAATTTTTGGATAAACAATTTTTTTTTCTTTTCACAGTTGAGTTCAATTTAATAAATAACGATTATAAAATTACAGGACGATATCTGATCTGATTTCGCGTTCAGTTTCCTATTTATATATCGTTATCTTGTTTGTTGCCACTGCGGAGACAGCAATGAGAGGGATAAAGCACGAGCAGAAAATGTGCATGCGATATATGCACAAGATCGTCCCATCGTACTTTCTTGTACGTAGACGGGCGAGGGAAGTGGTGATGCGTCCAGCATTCAGCCCGAGGCATTCGTTATAATTAACGTCATGTGCATGGCCCACCAATCTCTACATCTTTCTCGCCCACGTCGTTCGCAAACACGGCGTTTTCACAAGGCTAAAAGCTCGCGAAGCAGACGTGAATTTCTCAATATGAACACATATATGTATAGTCACGCCGATGGGAGGATAACTGGGGAACAGTGGAGGGGGGGGGGGGGGGGGTATAATGAAAATTCAATATGGACAACACGAGTTATAACAAAATGAATAACAAATAATTTATCGTTCTCGCAAATATTGGAACTGAATATAAAACTAATTATAAAAAGAATCTTATAGTTTTGGCGGATGATCTCGGGCGTAATATCTTAATAATAATATAAAAATCTATACAAAAAAATTATGGGTATGGGTGTCAGTTATTTTTAAATAAAATAACAAAAATAAATTTTATCACAAATTTTGGGGTGCAAACAATTATTATTGGGAAACTAAAGGAAGAAGGGAATTTTGGGGGTGGCTCAGAGTGGGGGTTCTACGACTCTACGGCCTCTTACTTATTACCACTGGCCAATTTTCAAAATGGTACACAAGACAAATATAATATTCCTTAGATCTCAATAGACTTTATATTTCGTGAGAATATAATTGGTTGACTTTACTCGAACGTTCTCGAACACGCAAAAGAAAAATGTAAATACTTGGGTATCGGGCGAACAATAGGGAGCGAGGGTGGTCGAAGGCCGTCTGAGATAATACGCTGCCTCAAAAAAAAAAAATTTACTCGTCTTAAATAAATTCGGTTTCTAACAGTAATTCCGGGGGATAATTTATAAATTTTTATGCTCGAAAAATTCCGGGAAATCTCACAATTATTTATTCAGGTTTCAGAAAGAATTTTAAAAAAAAGGAAAAAAAATCTCGCCAATCGATCGAGGGTTGAACCCAGGCCGCTGCCTTGACAGGTACAATATGGCCGCCACGGGAGACCGCGTGGCGCGTATCACGATGTGAGGGGGACACACTGGAAGGAGCGAATATTCTTATCTGTACACAGGCAAAGGTTCCACACCGGGAAAGAAAAATATGCTAATATCTCCGTGGTAATTCACGGAGGCAATAAATGTTATATAGGGAAACTATACCGGGAACAAGAATGGCGGGGGGGGGGGGGGGGAGAACTCGAATACAATTTTTTTCCAACAAGGGGCAGAGTACAAAAAGAGAAAAAAGAAAGAATCGGTGCAAAAATTTTCACAAGTGCAAACACCTTCAAACGTCTTCGATTTTTATCCGTGGGAGGTAGGCCGGTTCGTCATATTTCCGCCATTTTCTCTCGATGTCCTTTTGAATTCTTCGTTGTCGTCGTAATTTGTAAGTCTGTAATCGCCTTTCCTCGCACAATTCTACTCTCTCACTCTCTCCAACTCTAACGCCAATTCTCACTCTCTAACTTTTCCTCGCCTACGCTCGTCTCTATGCTCCTGTCGCTCTCGTTGCTCGACGCAAAGTAATGGCACGTGTCGTGTCGACAGCTTGCGAGCTCTCCTCGAAGGTTCTCGAATTTTCTTCCGTGCCTCTGATTTTACGAGACACGGGAGATCCTGGCTTGATGATTGGCTGATTAGGCTACAGGTCTATCGTGCGTAACGAGAGGGCGATCGATATGGTAGGGCAATTATCATAGGGACATGGGAGTTTGGATAAATGATAGATATCGATCATCGACCGCGCGCTGCTGCCCTCTCACTCTCCAATGCTTGATGTGTTAATGACCCGATAATGATGGTTTCGTAACGCCTTCAAGTGACGGAGTTTTGACAGGTGATGAATTTGTTGTTTCTTGTTTATTGTTGGTGAGTGTGCGGGCGAACTTGGAATAATTTCCGGTGAGATTTCTTCGGGCGACGGGTAATCCTGGAGTGGCGGTGAGTTCTCGTCGGGGCGACGGTAAGTGTTTGCATTGTTTACAATTATAATATGAGGAAAGGGAATAATAATACAGATTGTTTTATGTTTCAGGTCGGCGGAACGGTTGCCTTTGGGGCCAGCGGGCGCAGCGAAGGAATGGATATTGTGCAATGTCACAGTATATACATTGAGACCGATATTTCTTTTCTTTCTCTTATTCTGAAATATCTCCCCGGCGCGGCCGTGGTCCGTCGGCTGCCGGGGCTCTTTTGACAATATTAAACGATTTCTATATTCCGCTTTGGGCGCCAGTCAGTTTTTCGTTCTGACAAACGACACTGTTTTGACAAATAAATTGACGAACAGGATTCTCAGGGGAAGGATTCCATTGGAAGACCAAATAAGCTCGCAAGATCAATGGAAGACCCGAATGATCGGATAAAGACACAGATTTATTTTTACTTGTATGTTTGACAAAAGTTCGTGCTACAGCCCTCTTTGTTCCCGAAATAAAAAGCGTAGTGAGCCGCGAGTGTGGCTAACGCACGACGTCGTAGGCCTGGCTCACTATGGAGCGTCTCGACGACACCCGACAATCTCGGGCTCTTATGCTGTCCAGAAAATCCTCCGGTAACAACATATACAAGGTGGTCCACGCAACGTTTGCACCTCTTTTACGACCAAAATATGCGTTGTACAGAAAAATGTCATATGCAAAGGTTACATGGTTTATAAGGCTACATCATGTGGCGCATTTATTTTTCTTCTAGGTGGAGGCGCTTCGAAGATTTCAAGGTCAACTTTTTTTTTTTAGAGGGAAATTTTGTTACAGCATAATATGGCAGAGTATCGAATTCTGAGTACAAAAGTATAGACCTTTATTAGCCCTAACGTTAATAGCTAACGAGTCATTTTATTTTATTACTTTAAAATTTTCTTTGCGTAATAGTAAGTTGGAGATTCAAATCTACTACAAATTTCTCCGTATATGATTAAGAATGCAGTTTCTTCATTGGTTAATAGATTACATTACTGTATTGATGCCAATGAACATCAATTCGAACACTTACTTTAATTGCGATAATCCACGAGTCGCTGACTGTACTTTAGGGCTAATAAAGGTCTATTTTTTTTACTCAGAATTCGATACTCTGCCATATTACGCTATAAAAAAATAACATTCCCTTTAAAAAAACAAAGTTGAATTTGAAATCTCCGAAGCGCCTCCACCTAGAAGAAAAATAAATGCGCCACATGATGTAGCCTTTATAAACCATGTAACTTTTGTATATAACATTTTTCCGTCCAACACATATTTTGGTCGTAAAAGAGATGCACACGTTCCGTGGACCACCCTCTATATTGTGACGGATCCTGCCACCTCGACCGCCAGAGCCCCGTTCGGGCGTCCGCGACCGTCGACCTGGGCGCCAGTTGAGTTTTGTTTCACCGTCTCGAAAACTGACACGAAATCCAGCGATCGAGGGCGAACTCGCCTCGATCGCTGTTTGTTTTTCCAAAATGTTTGCCATAATTCTCTAGATACCCTCAAAACTTGAACGCTCAGTGCCGGAGAAAGTACGGATGGCGCTTTCGAATCGTTCGTCGCCTGCAACACTATTTACAAAGTTTTGGAAACAAATACCAAGAGCCATTTTTTGCCATCATTCTCTATGTCTGTCAATTTTTAACCTGGGCGGTTGTTTAGTGCCCGTATAATTGCTGATCAAATTTTCGAAGTGCACGTCGCCTGTATCACTGACTCTTAACTATAACCCGTGTAGAGGGGTCATCTCTCTGGAGTTTAGTGTAATTAGTTACTACGCTAGTTTTACTCCGCACTTCACAAATGGAATAAAGTCTCAAGCTTTGTTAACGTCTCGGTATAATAAAATTATAAATCGGAGAACTATTATCCGCATCCGCTTGAACTGACAATCGCTGTAATTGAATTATAAATAAATCATTATGTGCTGACACTCGCGATCATCTCCTTTGTGTTAACCCGACGACACCTTGTTGCATCTAAGCAAGCTCCGATTCATCGCCTGTTCACATCGTATTCATCAGATTTCTGCCTCATTCTTCAAAGTGCTGTGACGGAAGTCCGAAGAAGAGAGACGCTCCTTATTGACTAGTGATCTACATTTCGATAAGTATTCTCATACGCACAATATTCGTCTCACTCCTCATATCGGTCCTGATACCGACTACGAAGGAAAATTGCGCCATTAATAAAGACACCGTTGGGCAACAGATCTATTGTAACGCGTATTACTATTTTGACTCGTCATACAGCCCTGGAAAGGCTTCACCAAAAAACTTAACCTGCGATTCGAAAACCATAGGTTCTTTATGAGATGATTTACCTTGTGATTTGTACATTGCACAAAGGCAGAGACACTTTTTGAGCCGTTTGCGTAACACAGTCGTCGGTATTTCTGTAAATGGTGCGACGTGCATGATCCCACCTAGGTGGTACGGTGCAAGTAATGAAGTAGGGATAGTATTTTTCTTAGGTCACCTACCAATCGGCGGTGAAGATAAAAATATTCACTCCCACACAAATAAACTAGATAATATACCGGAATCCGATAGATAGACTGATTATATAATTCGTAGGTGTTAACGAGCATAAAAGCACAAATGAACGGCTTGATTGATCTCGATCGACTGGGACGAGAAGAGATCATTACGATCAATCGACGCTTCTCGGTTGTATAAAAGCGACATACCCATAGGTCAATCGCCGATTTGGATATGGGTATGGGATAAATCATGGGATACGCCCGAGGCGGTTACGATTATAGGGAGCAAATGAAGGTAACGGCGTCAATGCGTTGTCTCAAAAAGATGAGATTCGCTACAATAAGAATAAGCAAAAAGTATACAATGCTTGGACTCGTATCTCAAAAATTATAGGAGAAGCAGTGAATGATTTAAAAATAAAGAAGAGCTCACTAATGGCTACTTTTCGTCAAGATCGTCGGAAGAATATGGCATTGACAATTTTTTCAATTTTGTTACGTGTCACATCTAAATAATCATATAGACTTAGCAAATGCGACGCGGATGCCACTAGAACGTAAACGTCGTCCATTGTTGCAAGATGCATGCGGTCGCTTGCGTCGGTATAAACCACACAAACGTTTCGCCGAACATTTCATTGAGTGGCCAGGCGAGTCGTGAGCACGCGTGTGTGAATGCGGTATCACCTATATAGTAGGAGAATGAAAGCTTCGTAACTCAATACGAGTGCGAACGAAAACAACACAGTCGCGTATACGACGAGCGGACGCGTCGTACCCGTGGTGAGTACGAGCGAGAACGAACTATTCGCACAATAACGCGAGCCATACGGCGTTCGGCTTCAACTATAAGAAGATCGCGAATCTTTGACGACGGTAACTGGACGTGCGGAAGTTCGTTAACGCACGACCGAAGGAAAATCGACGGCGTATTAACACCTCTAGGCACTGGAGCCGTTCAGGGTGCTCCTCTATCGCGAGAACGATGCCAAAGGGTGTATCAAAACCCTTGATACTCGACCGAAAACCCGTACTAATTGTAAGTTTAATTCGAACGAGAAAGGATTTACTCGGAATCCACTATAGCACGAGATAAGATCGGACCTCTCTCTCTATACAAAGACCGAGCAATAAAACTGGTATGAAGCGCGCACACGGAGAGAGAACGATATATCCCCGGTGCATAACGCGAAAGCAAGAGGACAACTTACAATTAGTGTCCGACACCGAGTGTACACGGGGACTCTTATAGCTGAGACCGCAACACTTCGACGACTCACGACGTACTGACTATTCCACAATTCTCGAAATCGCAAACACCCATAAATCTCCTTCCGAAATATCATTGTCCATAACTATCCTCTCTCACTCTATTCGTCACTTACCAGCACCAGTATCATATCAACCGGGACCTTAACGATAACTTGGGAGTATCCTGGGAATCGTATCCCCTGGTTCATCATGAAATAGAGGGCACTGTACTTCAGTGGCGCGAGGGGTTCCCACCTTTTCCCGTAACTTCGAAGCTCTCTGCCCGTTCTGTTACGTGATGCAACCTGCATCGGCGCGCCGTCATTTCAGCCGGACCTGCACCAATTCCCCGAGACTACACTGCGGTCGCTCTCTCCTCACGAGATACTCGTTACGTTGAACTCTGCTCGCCACGTCTGGATTGAACGCCGCAACCTTCAGCTGATCTCCAGCCACATTTACGCCCCTTTTTGATACAAGAAGTTACCGAGAACAGCATAGGCTTCCTAGAGACGGTCGAGGTTGTGACTGTGATTTCCTCAAATTGAAAAAAATCACGTCCCAATATATATCAGGCATTCCACGTCAAATCGGCCACTTTTCAATGCGACCCTTTTCAATTTTGCCCCACTAAAAACATTCTTGTGAATTGTTTCAAATTTTTCTACCCAACCGAAGAAAAGTTATGAATTTTCAACAAACATTTTCAAACGCTCATAACTTTTTAAAAAATTGGGTAATCGGGACGTTTTTTTCCAAGTTTTTCGTTTTTAAACGCACTTTACAGACAAAAATACAAAACAAAAATATTCAAGTCATATTCTATGAAATTATTCATTTTCTTAGAGAAAAAAATCAATTTCTCAAAAACGCCCGTTTTTTATTTTGGAGTTTTAATTGTTTTTTAAACATGATGTATGTATTTCAGTTATGGCGAGCGAGATGCAGAAGGTGCTCGACATTGTGGAGAACTGGTGCGTGTCAAAGTCTTTAAGGTTCAACCCTAATAACACGGGGCTAAGCCGGCGTTCTCCTCAGAGGTTCGTTATCTGGGAGCTAGACCGCAAACTAGCTGGAAAAGCCACATCAGCAAGCATACTCGGGAAGGGATCGCGACATTCTGGGCCTGCAGGAGAATGTTTGGGCAAGCGTGGGGACTAAAACCCAGGATGGTCAGATGGATCTACACGGCAATCCTGGTCCCGCAAATAACCTATGCCTCCCTGGTTTGGTGGCCCGCACTAAAGTGTGGGCAATACAGGAAGGCTTTGGACAGAGTTTACATCCTGCCCCCGCACGTCACGGCAGCGGTGGGGGCGAGAAACGCGGCCCGTCGGCTGCTTAGCAGCGGACAGCGGAGGGGTGCTGCTTGCGGGCACGCTTCAGTCCTCTCGAGGGCGGGGGATCTAGAGCAGATCACCCGACTGGGCGGTGACTGGTGCCCGTGGAAGCACCACGTCCAATTCAATTACTTGGTCCTCTTCCCCGACAGACATACGTGGGTTGATAACCACGGCTACATACTGTCACCCGAGGGACTAGTCTGGAACACGGACGGGGCCAAATCGAGCGCAGGAGCAGAAGCAGGCGTATGGCGCGGGGGGCCGCGGATGGAAGCGTCCTACGCCCTAACCCGCACTGCAACTGTTCTCCAAACGAAGCTGTTTGCCATCAAGGCTTGTGCCCGCAGTATCCTGGACAAGGTTTACAATGGCAAGTACATCTACATATCCTGCGACAGTCGTACTGCGCGCGGACTTGTACACAGAGTTGTAGTCAAGTCTGAGCCACTTAAGGACTGCATACACCTGTGGACACAGTTAGGAAATGCCAACAGAGTCAAGCTACTCTGGGTTCCGGGACAGTGGCATCCGGGGAAATATGAGGGCGAACAAGCTCGCCAGGATCGGTGCTTCACGGCTCGATCCGGCAGGCCTATGCCCCATAGGAGTCACCCAGGAGTTCGTGCGTGGGGTGAAGAAAAAGTGGGCCGCAGAGTGCTTTGCGGACCTGTGGGAGCAGGGCCCATGGATGAGTCATACAAGAGCACTGTTCTCTGGCCCCCCGGAAAAGGTGGGAACCGAGCTGACGCTCCTTGACCGGTCAAAACTGAGATTGGTGGTGGGGCTAGTTACGGGACACTGGCACACTAAAGATCACCTAGTGCGACTGGGACTCTCAGTGAACCCGGTCTGCAAAAGTTTCCACAACGAGATGGGCACGCCCCTTTACTTAATTATGAGATGCAGGGGGATCGGGGACGTCAGAATTGAAATCCTAAGGACCACTGTCACGAATGGCTTCGACCTAGTGGTCGCGGGGGCGACCGGAATGCTAAGCTTTGCACGGGAGGCTGGCTTGCCCGTGGGCCCGCCTCGGTAACGGTTATGTCCCACCAGGGGCTTGGGCATAATGATCCACAGACTGAGCGCACGGCGAAACACCAATAAAATTAAAAAAACGATTTATTTCAAGTTTAATGCCATAAGATTCATAGTGAGCAGATTTTTCTTTCTTATTTTTTTTCTATTGGAAACAAATAATCATTTTGTTAAGGTCTTGAATAAAGCTCGTAGATATATTAACTTAAATTTATTGTATCGACTAAACAATGTTACATTACGACTTATGAAAATTCTTTTTTTCAATTCAAAAACAAAATTAGTAAGACAAATCGGCTCACTACGAATCTTACAGCATTAAACTTAGAATAAATCAAAGTTTTAAAACAAAACTGAAGATCATAAATCTAAAACGGAGTTTTTGAAAAACGATATTATTCTCTTAAAAAAAATGAAAAATTTCATAGAATATGACTTGAATATTTTTTTGTATTTTTTTTTTAAAGTGCGTTTAAAAACGAAAAATTTGAAAAAAATCTCGATTCGCTAATTTTTTTTAAATTATGAGCGTTTGATAATGTTTGAAAAAAGACGTTTTTTCATAACTTTCATAATTCATAACTTTTTTTCGGTTGGATAACAAAATTTGAAAAAATTCACAAAAATGTTTTTAGTGGGGTAGTATGACATAAAAATTACAGCAAAATTAAAAAGGGCATTAAACTCCCCATGGTACGTTATTTATTTTAAATAAATAAATAACGTACCATGGGGAGTTGAACACTTTCGCTGGTAAAACGAGTAAGCTCCATCGCAGCTCCCGGTAGGTTGAAGAATAAAAAAATATATGTATACACGTAGATAACGGTCTGCCCGTAGTATAGGATATGAGGTAGCGAGAGCCTCAGAGTTGTATGAGCGTCTCGCACGGCACTCGATAAAGTTCGAGCACGAAGGAATATGTAATCGATCCATCAAAAATCGATTAGGAGCACAAGGGATGTGACGGTGTGGGCTGTTGAGACACAACGGGGAGAGGGGACAAGAGACCGAGGGAAAATCTAGGTATAATGTACAGAATGGGCGCAGCATGCAAGGCTTCGTGTCGCGCTTGACGCCGAATAAGAGACACGAGCCTCGATGGAACTCGGTAAACTATGCCATAGGACCGTAGGATATAAGAGCTTACCTTGTTCGCTCGAAAGTTTCCTAGTCCGTCTCCCTCGAGTTTGAACCATCCATCGACGTCAAATATAGACGTGCGAGTGGCTTCGTTATCCCGGAAAGAAATGGGAAAAGCGTGAATGAAAAACAAATCTGTCAAATGATTTTTCCAACGGATTAATTTAAAAGAAATTGTTTTTGCCAATCCAATCATTACACAAAATTTAAACGTTCGATGTAAGAACGAAGGAAGTAAGGACTGAAAGAGTTCGAGAAACTTGAAACGATCATGAATGGAATGGGAGAGACCCAAGACCTGATCGCACGGGGAATTGGTTTGTATGCATAGTCAAATTAGTGTACCCCCACTAGGTTACGTTTATACGTAGGTGGACTATGAATAAGATGCTTGGTAGACTGGAGCTAGCCAAACTCCAGGAGAGTCTCTCTCTCTCTTTCTCTCTCTTCCTCTGCCTCTACCCTGATCTCTATGCGCCAACACGATCCTCGTGGCTTTGTCGGCGGGATCAACCCTAATTACGATTAATTACAGGGTCCGACCCACAGAGGTGCTTTGGCATAGAGAGGTATCCTCTATGCCAGACCAGAGGCTCAAGTCCGAACCAGAACACCATATCATCGTGCTCTTTTGGCTTTCTCTCACTCGGTTCTACGCCATTTTCGATATTGTTATATCATCAGGGCCACTCCTTTAACTGCACAAATCATGCAATTGTACCTTTCGAAATAGTTGAGAATAGTTGAGGGTTCTCTCTGCCTCTGGGTTTGGTTTGGGTTTGGTTTGGGTTAGGTTTTGTTTGGGTTTGGTTTGGGTTTGGTTTGGTTTGGTTTGGTTTGGTTTGGGTCTCTGTCTCTCTGGGTTCTCTCTCCCTCTGGGCTTGGTTTGGGTTTCGTTTGGGTTTGGTTTGGGTTTAATTTGGTTTGGGTTTGGGTTTGTTTTGGTTTGGGTTTGGTTTGGGTCTCTGTCTCTCTCTCTGTCTCTCTGGGTTCTCACTGCCTCTGGGTTTGGTTTGGGTTTAGTTTGGTTTGGTTGGGTTTGGGTTTGGGTTTGGTTTGGGTTTGGTTTGGGTCTCTGTCTCTCTCTCTATCTCTCTCTCTGGCTTTTTGTCTCTCTGTCTCTCTCTGTCTCTCTGGGTTCTAACTGCCTTTGGGTTTGGTTTGGGTTTGGTTTGGGTTTAGTTTGAGTTTAGGTTTGGTTTGGGTTTGGTTTGGGTCTCTGTCTCTCTCTCTATCTCTCTCTCTGTCTGTCTCTCTCTGTCTCTCTGGGTTCTCACTACCTCTGGGTTTGGTTTGGGTTTGGGTTTGGTTTGGGTCTCTGTCTCTGTCTCTCTGGGTTCTCTCTCCCTCTGGGCTTGGTTTGGTTTGGGTTTGGGTTTGGTTTGGGTTTGGTTTGGTTTGGGTTTGGTGTGGGTCTCTGTCTCTCTCTCTATCTCTCTCTCTCTGGCTTTTTGTCTCTCTGGGTTCTCTCTGTCTCTCTGGGTTCTAACTGCCTTTGGGTTTGATTTGGGTTTGGTTTGGTTTCGGTTTATTTTGAGTTTAGGTTTGGTTTGGGTTTGGTTTGGTTTGGGTTTGGTTTGGGTCTCTGCCTCTCTCCTCTCTCTCTCTCTCTCTCTCTCTCTCTCTCTCTCTCTCTAAGATTAAGATGACCTCTTTACCTAAATGAATTATTGCCGAAAGACACATAGGTCAGTTCCCTTTTTCCATTCTTAACCATCGTACAACCACATTCCACCACTCCTTTTAAATCACCGCTTCTCTCTTCTCGCACTCGCTACCGGACGATGTCAGACAGGCTCCGTGTTTAAGCACTTTCAAGGACCGTCTCTTGAACCATTTCTTAATTACCGAGACGCATGTATAATCTGTTTTCATTTCATTGCGGCTACGTATATAGTGGTGGTTAAAACTTATTGGATTACTTCCCGAGTAAAAATATTGTATATACTTAGATACAATTATATACAAATAATATACAATCATATATATTTATATATAGGGTTATATATAATTGTATATAACTCTATACCATCGTATATAAAATCCGATATAAATGTACTTCCACCAAATTTGATTTGATAAAATTATATATAGTTCGTATATAATGATATATGGAGACATATAATTAGATATAATACCATATACAGTTATATATAATTCAATATAGTGTTGTATATAATTATATATAGACGTGAAACTTTTATTTACGATTTATAAAATTATATATAATATTATATACAGTTATATATAATTCAATATAGTGTTGTATATAATTATATATATACGTAAAAATTTTATTTACGGTATATAAAATTGTATATGACTGTATATGAGTACTTTTATTTTGTTTTGAAATACATAATAATTGTACATATATATTTTTATATGGCTTCATATATGATTAGATATAGAAACAGTTTTCTTTGGTTTTATTCGCGTATGGAAGCAGGTAAATCGAAAGATTGTTAACTTCATATATATATATATATATATATAGAAAGAGACGACATAGATATAAGCCATAAGTACGACAGAAAAATGAGCGTGTAGCTTCGCTCACGGCCAGCAGGTGGCGCATGGCCGCGCGCTTTCTTGCAAGCGCACCCGTCGCCCACCGGCATTATAAAGACGTGAGCAGAACGAACAAAATCGTTCCTCGTCTTCCGATTGCGCTGGCAACTACACTCTTATGTAACATGTTGAGTAGTCCTTATCTATCAATCAATAAAATGTTTTGTTGTAACCCGAGTAAAAATGAATATATATAAACATATATAATTGTATATTCATTGATTATATACAATAGTATACAAAAATTGGCCCGTTAGAATTGTACACAATTGTATATAAACGTATACAATTGTATATACCAATATATAAAATTCTATCGGGCCAATTTTCGTATACTATTGTATATAATCAATGAATATACAATTATATATGTTTATATATATTCATTTTTACTCGGGTTACAACAAAACATTTTATTGATTGATAAATAAGGACTACTCAACATCAGGGGGGTGACACTTCGGCTCCCCCACTCCTTCTTATTTGTCACGCGAAGAGTTCGTTAGATTTTTCAACCAACATACGAAAACGAAATATGAAGCGTTTACGGACCCGTTGAAAATGCTGAAAAGGCGGTAACGTTGGTACCAGTGCATAGCCGGCGTAGCCTATCAAATCCAATATGGTGGTGGCGAGTGTTATGTTAGAAAGTGTGTGTTGACAGTTCTACAAAAAAAAGTTAATTTTTTTGTGTAATTTTCGTTTTATTATTTAAACCTTTTATAGAAAACCTTGTATAGTTAAGTAAATCGGTAGTGAAGTGTTTCATCTACATCGGGGAAATACGGCGGAATAGCTAACCGAAGCTAAGTTGACCTCACTCAGTTTTTCGAAAGCGTCTCGCGCAGTGAAGTGCTACACATTAATATTTTTATAATTTTGTAGATTCATCACCGAGGATGAGCTATTCGAAGTTCGTGGTACCGTATTGCGACCATGTCCGGTATAAAGAAGAGGAATGTCGACCTTATTCAAGGTTCCCTAAGGATCTTGAGCGGTAAGTGAAATACTAGTGGTTGGGTATAATATGCAGAACGTATTTGACAATGTTTTATTTTTCAGGTGTCGTATTTGGATAAGAGCTGTGGGTGTAGAAGATGTGGTATATCTTCTACACCAGAAATTAAATACCATGCGTTTCGTGTGCGCATGTCATTTTGACGATGCGCAGTTCACAAATGCGACCCGCAAAAGATTAAAGTTGACTGCAGTTCCAACGTTATTTGATCCACGAGTGGTTCCACTTGCGGATACAATTGTGGACGCGTTTGCTGCGGAACCTGAACAATCTATATCATCGATCATCCTCATAGGTTAGTGAAATTAAATATTAAAATGAAATATATGAAAGTATTTTTATTATGCAAATTATGTATGCACACAAAAATTGTGAACACTTTATATAGAATCCTATCAGAATCGAACATTTCAATCGTTAATATTTTTATATTTCTGTTGCAGATGATCGGGACATGGTTGCAAAAGGTCTACCTTCAGAGAATCGCAACAGCGCCAAAGAGGATTCGGAAGCAGACGATGAGACCGGTTTGCGCCAGTCTCATGAACCGTCAACTTCGAAGAAGCGCCTTCGCTCATCGGGTGAGTCTTTCAATCTATTTTCATTAATATCTTGATCATTTCTGTACATAGTATTATTTTTTATTTAATGGTGAACGACGAACGTCGAAAAAAAGATAAGCTGAACAATATTAAAACACTTTTGTCAACTTCCAAATCAAGTGATAAAAATTGATAATATATTAATCGTTTTCGTTTTAGCACCTGCTGGCGAGACAACTGGACGACTCTAAATATGCGGCCGTCGACGCATTTACCGGACTCCATCTTTACACGGGCACGGACGAACGTCGAAAAAAAGATAAGCTGAACAATATTAAAACACTTTTGTCAACTTCCAAATCAAGTGATAAAAATTGATAATATATTAATCGTTTTCGTTATTTGTTTCAGGAAAAGTTCGACTCCGCCGTTTTGGCACCTGCAGGCGAGACAACCGGGCGACTACAGAATACGGCCATTCGGAATATAAATTATAAAATGAATTTTAAATAACATATGTAAAATAGTATAGTATAGTATATAATTGTTATATAATAGTTAAATGTGTAAATAATAATATGTTTTCAATAAAATACTCTTTTTTATTTTTGTATATTTTCTAATATATCCAATTCAATCCAATGCATCGTAAAACCTCTCCCGCCCAATTTTAAATATTGCAGGGCGCCAACACTGCAGAGCGAAATTCGTTGCAGAGTTTCGAGCTACGAAGTTGGTATAGAAAATCTAACGAACTCCGTCTCGACCAATCAGCGTCGTGTCAAATAACGTGGGACCCTTTAGCATTGAGTGTCACTCCCCTGACTCAACATGTTACATAAGAGTGTAGTTGCCAGCGCAATCGGAAGACGAGGAACGATTTTGTTCGTTCTGCTCACGTCTTTATAATGCCGGTGGGCGACGGGTGCGCTTGCGAGAAAGCTCGCGGCCATGCGCCACCTGCTGGCCGTGAGCGAAGCTACACGCTCATTTTTCTGTCGTACTTATGGCTTATATCTATGTCGTCTCTTTCTATATATCTATATATATGAAGTTAACAATCTTTCGATTTACCTGCTTCCATACGCGAATAAAACCAAAGAAAACTGTTTCTATATCTAATCATATATGAAGCCATATAAAAATATATATGTACAATTATTATGTATTTCAAAACAAAATAAAAGTACTCATATACAGTCATATACAATTTTATATACCGTAAATAAAATTTTTACGTATATATATAATTATATACAACACTATATTGAATTATATATAACTGTATATAATATTATATATAATTTTATAAATCGTAAATAAAAGTTTCACGTCTATATATAATTATATACAACACTATATTGAATTATATATAACTGTATATGATATTATATCTAATTATATATCTCCATATATCATTATATACGAACTATATATAATTTTATCAAATCAAATTTGGTGGAAGTACATTTATATCGGATTTTATATACGAGGGTATAGAGTTATATACAATTATATACAACCCTCTATATAAATATATATGATTGTATATTATTTGTAACAAAGCAACTCTATGCTGGTGTCCGAATATTTTCGTGACCGACCGTATGTCATTGCGGATCGCAGTATTCTCCACTAGATGGAAAGTAATGAAGATTTAAGTGGGGCTAGGGTGAGGGGAGGTCTTAACGTTCGACCGTGAATTTTATTGGGCTTATCGAGGTATGTCTATACATGTATATGTGTTTCGAGGAAATACCGGAGTACGATGAAAATTCGCTTCATCTATTCGAACGATTTATTTTTCATTGAAATTTGTGTTTACATATTTTTTTATTATCCTCGGAGAACCGACTTCCTTCTATTTATCTCCATTCAGCGATGAATATCGATGGTGCAAGAATTGATATTCGCATCGTTCGCAGTACGACTTCCGTATTATACTCTCCATTTCGCAATTGCGACATAAATGAAAAAAGTTCATTTATCTACCTCGTTTTCATTTCCTTGTAATCGTTTTTCGGGAGATAATTCCCGGAAGTTAATATTTGAACAGCACAGAGGTTTAGTTTTTCACAACTAAGATATTTAACGCAATTGCAAATATTACAAAACAAATATACCTTGCTGACAACATTACCATGAGCAAGAGTGGCAAGGTGGGGGGGGGGGCGCTCGAATACACACTCACGTAAATTAATTTCGAACAATTCGTCGATAATTTATTTTTGGCGTTTCAACGTGCAAATTCGTAGCCGGTCGTGCGTGTGTTAGGTGAAAACAAATATTTGTTCATCGCATATTTCGTCCCCTTCCGGGACCCGCCCGCCCATGCCCCTCGGAAGCTCGGTTTACTTCTACTATCTCCCTTCTCGTTAGTCTATACTATGGCAGCTGTGCGAGGGAGGCTGACGTAAATTTGGAGCTGAAACAGAGCACGTATGGCTAATCGCAAAATCACGAGGTAGAGTGGGTAGCAGTAGCGATAACGTGCCTCGCCGGACAATAATTCATAATTTATCGGCCTCGAACGAGAGGACCTGCGCTGGTTTCGACGACTGTGAACGCTTTTCAACGATAATCAGTCCGAGAAAAAAGTTTATTTTTCGCGAAAATTATTGAATTTTTTTGGAAAATTACAAAGTATTTTAGCGATAGCGAACATACAAATTTACGAGTTTAATTATGTTAGTTGTTTTTGCGAAGAATAATTCGTATCACGGATAATTTCGTGTTTAACGACGTGGATGTGAAGATGACAATCGGAGACTAGCGTTCTATATCGAGGGTGCGAGAGTGGTCGAGTACCGGAAGTTAGGGGTGTTGGAATCGGAAGAGGAAGAGGATCGTGTGATGGTGAATCCTACAATCCTCTCGTATGGCCCAAACTACTGCTATATTATCGAAACTCACTCGTCCGTGATTTCACGGATAACCGCATCCCCACCCTCTTTTGGCTCGTGAAAAACCGAGAGATCTACGTGTGTGGACTGGCGGAGAGTTGCGGTTTGCGAACGCAATGAATCGGAGGAGGTGGGGGAGGGGAGCCCAAAGTAAAATGGGCATCGTAGCAATCACCCCTTTCTCAACCTTTTGCTCTTCTCGTATATTGAACGAGCCTTTCACGTACGTTATATCGAGAACATTCCGAGGACACTGCGCGGAATTCGTCGATTTCTTCGTGAACGACGTAGTTCGCCTCGAAAGATCCTTCTATCTTTATTATATATATGTCCCTACAGAAAGACGACGAGAGGAGAGAGAGAGAGAGAGAGAGAGAGAGAGAGAGAGAGAGAGAGAGAGAGAGAGAGAAAGAGAGAGAGAGAGAGAGAGAAAGATTCCAACTTCTGCATCTTGGCCGCGATTTTTCTTCGCAAAATCGAACTTCTCTCCACCTCGCTCTTTCGTACCTTGATTCTCCTTACTCTTCTGCACACAAAAAATCAGACATAGATACAGTTTCGTAGGTGCACTGCTCCTGGCCTATGAAATCTCGCCATCCCCGCAGGGAATAATGGAGTCGGCATATTGGATTCGTGCTCGAAATTTGGTAGCGGGAATTCTCCATACCCCAATCGCTCTAACGTTTTTCCGTATTCGGTAATGCACCTGCATATAACAATATATCTATGCACACGTATGTGCATTTGTGCCAGCTGGCCGCGATCCTTTGATACGCGGGGCTCGACCCCCTTTTTATCACGTAGGTTTCAATCGTCTCCTCCCCCGATACTATTGCACCAGTCCATCTATATTACTACGTAGTGTATTTTAGATCTTAAACCTAACGAAAAATCCATGAACGCGTTCAAGAATAAAAACTAAAAAAATCCCGGCTGCTACAATCGAGTGCTTTTTTTGAACGGAAAGTAATCCGGGTAAAAAAACGTCGAAATGTTGGAGAAAAACGCCGAATTTAAAATGATAAACTGTAAGTTGTGTCGGTGATCTTTTTACAGGCTGATAAAATAATGAAATGTGGGTCAAGGCTTAGTCTTTTCCACCAGGCTAAGGAACGAATTAGCGTCGAATTCGTCGATGAACATTTAGCTCGAGATGCCCGGAGGAGGGTGAAGGAAAGTCTCTCGTCTTCCCTCTCTCTCTCTCTCTCTCTCTCTCTCTCTCTCTCTCTCTCTCTCTCTTTCTCGCCCCCCCCGCCCCGCTTTCTTTCTCGAATACCCACTAAAAAGTATTCAGTAAAATTACATCAATTTATTGTTACATCTAGCTTACACCTTTACAATAAAAATAGTGCAGAGTTGGATTTGATTAATGCGCGCGTGTGTTTGCCTAGCCCGCGTGTACGGACATGTGGCGTGATTAAATCAGTCGTGCTTTTAGTGGATCACCTTGATATGATTCTCGTGACTTCGTCGTCCCTCCCGTTGACTCAACATTCTCTCTTCTTCTCAACGTGGTCTTTTTTCGCGGGCGATCCTTCCGTCGCGAAGTTTCTCGTAAATAGTGGATCACTTGCTCGGACCCCTGATGTAGAACGTACGAGGCTTCTATCCTGACGAAGAGTAATCGATTCTCGGAACGATTCTTTTCGTTCGAGCTACATTGTATCTAGATGTGATACGGTAGAGGCACATTATCGTGGAACTTCATGCATCTAGTTCTCTACAGCTAATGAGGATGAGTTCTTGCCGGATTTACGTATTTATTCGCTTGAATTATTTCACTGAACTTTGTTCCCTGTTCGTATGTCATCGGTGGGTACACGGAAAGAATTTCTTATTAATTTTTACGGTGCAATCCCGGTAAAAATTGCACTAAAAACTTGAACCCGGTGACAAATGTGCAAACAGTAAAACATTGACACTAGTTGAAATATTTTATTCTCAGGCATGTAAAAATTGTAGCACGTAGCATAATTTTTACATTCCTCTCATTGTCAGTCAAAATTCCAAGTCTTTACTGTAAAAATTACCTGAAAAAACTTGAAATCCTTAAAATCCCTAGCGAAAAATTAATTTGTTATGATTGAATAAATACTGTATATACTGTATTTTTTCATCAAGAGCTAGTAAGCAATAGTAATAATAATAATAAATAATACTTTATTTACAACAAAATAAAGAATTCTACAAAATTGGCCTAAACAATAACAAAATAAAACTCAGGAATAACGGCACGGACATCGACGTAAATTGATACTTACATTCCGCGGATCGTGAAGATTTATTCCATCCTGAAATTAAACTCTTTTTTCATCTGCTTTTTTCAAACATTTCTTATTAAAATGTCATTATTTTTATTCTTGATTGCTAGTCATTTTAGTATAATATTTCCGTACCATTTTCGGCGTCGTTCATCGAAGTTTCTTCACACGTTCGTTTGTTTTCTTGCGTAGAACACAATAGACTGCACGAAACTCTCTTGGCCCATGCTTCGTACTGTAATTCGCACGCGCGATGCCGCTGTTGCTAAGCAACGCGGGTCAGCGTCGTTCACGCTCGTTACACACAAGCACATACTCAAGCGTCCATATACACAAGCGTCTATATACACATTCATGTCCGACAGGCATTAGCCTGTGCTTAGGCATATGCGCGCTCTCTTACAGCTTGCGTTCACGTATGCGCACGCTCGCACAGAACTCACGTGTTACGGCCAGACGACCTAGCCCTAACAGATTTTACTGTGAAGAACGTAAAAATTCTGGTGGTCGCACGGAAAATTTCGGCTTCCTTATATAAATTTTCAAGGTAAATACGCAAATTTCTCAATGTGCACCGTACACCTTCATTTGTACCAGCACTTTTTTCAACTTATTGTAGTGATGTTTACGTTTCACGAAAACTTACTGTTAATTTCAGTAAAAATTCTTGAAAATATTTTAAATTTCTGTCACGCAACAATAAATTTTTACTCATTTCCATTAAAATGTATAATTTATTTTCTAAAAACCTACAGAATTGCACATTTGTCACTCGGGTACTGTGATTTCACACTAAAAATTACTTAAAAATTCTTTTCGTGTAGAGGGAAGGGAACTGATTACCGAAGTATTCGAAAAAAGATATATCGTTCGGTTTCAACCTTCGACGACTAAAGTCAGAGTTTCGATCGTATAAAACTGTTTTCAAGTGAGAATAATGAAAACGGTCTCTGTTGAAAAAATGGTACCCGTGGCGCAATTTTAGGACGCCTCGACATAGAAAAAAGAATTATTCACTTTCGAAATATATCACGATAGAATGTAATTGGCACAATTGTAATGACGCATGTGACAATTGTATAAACACGATAATGATTATTGGTCAAAGTAATAGTGTTATATACACTACCGGCGAAAAGTTTCCGGACAAAAGTTGAAAAGAGTGCCGGAACGGTTTTTATGCTTTTAATCAACGCCATTTTAAAGAGGAGGGATTTATCTTCATTTTGGCCGGAAACTTTTCGCCGGTAGTGTATGTCCAATATGTTTCACACACGATGAAAGTGGATTTATAAATTATAGTACCTACTCTGTTCCGAAAATTGATATTCGTGAGTTGCGATCAATTATTTGTTAAATAATTGATTATTGGCGATAAATATTTCACTCGTATGACTTTTCAAAATGATGTAATCAATTATTTAACGCAATGTGGGATACCGAGCTTAATAATTGAAAATACACGGGCCAGATATATGTTACATCGTGCGTCATTAATTTAACATCGTGATTATTGTATATGCACGTTTTGAGAATTATAATTAACGCTGAATGTTATAATTATGCAACTATAGGCATCATGGGCGAGTGGAATATTGAAAACTTTCATCGATATTTATGCAGGTATTTACGTTTCAGTGCAGCAAGCTGTAACAAAATGATTTGCGTTTAAATTTCTGTTTTCAATTTGCGTCCAGACAGACTGTCTTGAGCGTAAAGGAGATGCAAAAGGATCGGAGATATTCAATTTCTCAGCTTCAAATAACTTCTCATCATATTACCATACATTTTCTAAGTAGGTATACTGTACGGCGTCAGCTCGGTTTTTTAGAAGTTGCCAGTTACAGAGAAATATATACATGGTCTTTGATAAGGGGGAGAGACTGCCAAGCGCCAGGAATTGGTCCAATTAAACGTCGCTATAATTGACAACGACTCGATTATAGGGTGAGCAGAGAGCAAGCAGCGGATGTGATGGCTGATATACATGTATGTGTGTGTGTGTATTGTACTGAATCGTCGGAGCCACCCCTGCCCGTATATACCGAGTGATATACGTAGTAGCAAACGAGCGAGAGCCTCCAATACCACCAGAGTATATCTTTTACCCCTCTTGGAGCTTGCTGGGTAAATTCCCTAGTCATGAGAGGAAGGAAATGAAAGAGATGTGGGATGGATGAGGGTATTTATTTATCAAGGAGTAACAAGTTGAAGGCACACCAACAGCACGTATATTTTATCAACTTAATTATAGCCTTGAACGTAAAAGATAAATTTTGCGAAAAAAACAAAATTATTACACGCATTCAAATATTCCTAATACTTCAAATATTCTTTTTATGTATATATCATGTATATTGACAAATTTTAAAGAACAACAAAGTGTTGAAAATGATATAAGAGCGTCATAGTTTCACATTTATTACTGCGTGGCTGCTGTTTAATTAGGTACATAATAGATATCGATAATATGAGAAATAGAAATCCAGTATTCATGTTTCACTGTTGTTAATCAGAAATGATAATTATTTTTCATTATCGGCTCTAAAAAAATGTTCGGGGTAATATCTCATGATTGCCGTTGTCACCGCATCCCGAGGCAAATATCGACATAACGTGCAAGGATAATGCAGTATCTACTACATATATATCTACATATTCATATAATTATAAGAAAACCCCTCGATTCCTTAGCGTTGATATTTCTCCTCTGCGTGCACGCGTCCCCCAACACAGCAGTCCGGGTAAAGTAGGTCACCGATGGAAAAGCAGTGTAATTGTGTACGTGCGTGTCCGTGTATAGCTATACATAAAAACAGAGAAGACGGTGAGGAGCCCGAAGCGTATCTTCGGGCGGCAAGTCCCCTTGGAAATTTCCCGGAGCTCTCTTCGTAATCATCAGCGAAATCCCAATTCGCGAAGTGCGAAGGAATAGCGGTCGAGGGACACAGAAAAGCAATGAGAGAAAGTATTGCGATGCACGTTACCGATGAAATTATGTTTATAATCGTCTCGAGTAGCACATCCTACTTATATGTGGATTAGCCATACGCAACGAACAAGCATTATTCTACTAAGCACAAAAAAATGTATTCGAATTAAAGTTTCAGTGCAGCAAGTATACAAATCATTAAATCAAATTTTTAATATTTTATTATAACGATATTGTAATATAATTTTTTTGTTTTTTCATGTGCAGAGAAATAATATTCTGGTCATTTGAAAAAACAACCATGTTTTAAGCATTATTATCGTCTTTCGAATATTTTCCATTAATAGTAATGATTAACCATGATAATCGCCATACAATGTTTATAACAAGCTTTTTATACATTTTATATCATAATTATGATGATCTTTTTTTTTTATCTGAGGAGGTGCGCAATCCATTTATGGATACCACCAGTCATGCAGACTGGTGGTGACGCTGGCCTCCTGGCCGAACCGCCCATATCCGCCCCCACCCCTCGCCAGACTACCCGATAAACCACTACCTCCTATGTCCGCCCCCGTCTAAGTACTATAACGAAGATTTTGAGTCTAGCCGGGGGTCCGCGTCCGTCTCGTCATTCTGTGCGGTGTTTATTTCCGTCTCTCTTTTGATTGTCGCGACGGGTCCGTCATGTCAGGCAGCCGTCTGCGTTTTTTCGTCAAATTATCGTCTTTGTGTATGTGGCAACCTGCTGCTACTGTTCCTTCCCCCGTAGCATCACCCCCATGATGTTATCGGGGGTGATGTTGATTCCCGAGGTCGCCTCCAGTCTCTGTCGTTGTTCTGTCCAATGGATGTATTCAAAGAGCGTATGCTCCGCGTCGTCTCGTTCGTGTCCGCAGTAGATGCAGCCTGGCGTCTGCACTTTGTCCATTTTGTAAAGGTATCGTCTGAAGTAGCCGTGTCCCGTCAGTAGTTAGGTTCACGTCCCCGAAGTCCCGTTCGGTCCACGGTCTCAGGTCCTTTATCAGCCGTGTCCTCCAGTTGCCCGTTGTCCCGTATATCCATCGTTGTTGCCACGTTTGCATGGTCCTGTCCCTTTCCGTCTTTTTAGCGTCCTGTCGTGTCGTGCCCTCCGCTCTGTCATGAATTCTCTTGCGCTCGACCGCACGAAGATCAATGGGGATTACGCCCGCCACCATCAGTTTCTCGTCTGTAGGGAGTCCGACCAGATCTCCGCGCCATAGAGAAGGATCGAGGGGATCGTTGACATTAAGAGTCTCCGTTTTCCCGGTCTTGATCCGTTCGTATTTGCCATCAAGCGGCTTAAAGATGCTACCCTTTCGGCCACCTTTTGGGCTGTCTTCCGTATATGAGGCCAGAAGGTCATCTTTGTATCCAGAGTCACCCCCAGGTACTTGACTTCCTCTCTGGCCCCGATCTCGTCTGTTTCCACTTTCATCGATAGTGTTGTGTCTATGCGTTTCTGTGTAAGAAACACCAGTTCAGTTTTTTCCATTGCTAATAGCAGTCCGTGCTCTGCCATCCATCGTCTGACCCGCCTCATTATCTGGTTCAGTTTGTACTGCGCCAGTTCTGGAGACCACTGGATGATCACTACTACCACGTCGTCAGCGTAAGCAACGAGACGAACCCCGAGCGGGAGCTCCAGTCTGAGCAGGCTATCGTATGTTGCGTTTCAGAGGTCTGGTCCCAGTATGCACCCTTGGGCGACCCCCGCAGAAATTTGTCTCGTTTTTTGTCCTTCCGTCGTCTCGTATATTATCCGTCTGTTGCGCAGATAATCCTCCACAAATCGGATCAGGTATGGTGAAACTCCGAAGTTGCTTTTCAGCGCCTCCAGTATGTCCACCCACCCGCCTGAGTTGAAAGCATTCCTAACGTCTAGTGTCGCCAGCAGTACGATGGGTCGTGCTGCGTGGCAGTATCTGTCTGTCTCCCCGTAGGAGTTTCCCGCCCTCTGGATGGCCCCGATAGTCGATCGGCCCCTTCTGAAGCCGAATTGCTCATCTGAACGGCCTCCTCTCGTCTGCATTGCGTCTGTCAGTCTTGGTCTGAGTAGCTGTTCGTACAGTTTTCCTGTCATGTCCAGTAACCTCAGCGGACGGTGTGTCGGGGTCGCACTTACCCTTAGGGATAAAGACCACCCTCGCCGTCGTCCATCGGTCGCTGAATGTCCCTGTCGTTAGGCACGTATTGTACAGGTCGAGATATATGTCCACCCTCAGGCTAGCCATCAGTCGGACAACCTCGACAGGTATCCCATCCGGCCCTGGCGCCTTACAAGTCTTCATCGCCTTGGCCGCTCGTGTGAGCTCCGCTCAAGATGGTGAAGATGGGGCCTACCGTAGTCTCGTCTTCGTCCGTTGTGTCCGTACGGATGGGATGCGTTGGAAATAGTTCGTCCATGATGCGTCCCGCGGTTTCAGCGTCTTTGAGTTCTGTCCTGTATGCGGCCTGAAAGGTTTCCCTTTTAGGTCTCCCACCGGCCTTCGTGGCACGTCGTCGGTCTTTGAGACAGTTCTTTCGCACTTCGGCTATATTGTCCGTCCACCAGTATTGTGCGCGTTGGTTACGTCAGTGTTGCCGTTTCAGCATTGTGCTGTTGGACAGCCCCATCGTCAGTTTAGCCGTCTCGTCTGCCAGTCTTTCTGCCCTTTGCCGGCCAGTCAGCTGGGGGGGGGGGGGGGGGGGGGGGTCGTTAGCGTAGCTGGCGCTGCCGCCAGCTCTTCTGTGAGTATCTGTATGTCAAGTTTGTTCGTGTTCCACTGCGGGGGGTGCTAGATCCTCGTTCATGGCGTCGTTGTTCACCCTGCCACTTTGAAGGCGATGTACTGGTGGTCGCTGGCCGTGTAGTCTACGATCACCCGCCATCGCCCCACCCGTGGCAGTATCCTGGCTATCGTCAGTATCACGTCAAGAATGGAGTCGCCAAATCCTGGGCATCTGTATGTCGGTGTACTTCCTGCGGTTCGAGGTCGCAGACCGCCATATATTGCTCGGCCCGGTTCAGACCGAATATATGGACGCTGAAGTCCCCGTGTCGTCCCGTTTCTCGTTTCAGTGCCTGTGTCACCTCTTCTATGGTTGTGACGCAAGTCCAGGTCCATGATCTCCAGTAGTCCCCCGGGTATCATGGCGCTGATACTGCCCGTGTCCCCGACCGCCTCTTGGAGCGCGCGTCAGAAGTCCTCTCGTCCGTCCGTGTTTGTCTGTATTTTGAGGAGACACAGTCCGTCTTTCGTTTTCCTCATGTTCGTCATCTGGACGCGGCTTTTCGCCGGGTCCACTGTCGTCCGTATTTTCCGGAGTATTATTATTCATCCTATAGGCCCCTGTGCATGATAGATACGGTCGGCAAGCTCCTGGAGAAGCTTCTTCGACCTCGCCGTCACGCGGCGATCAAATCCGCTGCGTACCTTTCCGAAAAACAGTACGGTTTTCGGAAAGCGAGGTCGACGATCAACGCTATCCAGGATGTAGTCGAGGCAGCCAGGGGTACGGAGCGGGGAAACGACTTTTCCCGCTCTGTCTGTTTGCTGGTCACGCTGGACGTGAAGAACGCCTTCAACTCGGTGCGGTGGAGCGACGCGTTAAGCGCGCTGGAGAGGGATTTCCGAGTGGATTTCCGGATATCTACTCCGGGTATTCGAAGACTATTTGAAAGACCGCTCCTGGTCTATACCACCGCGGATGGTCCGGTGAGCCGTGAAATCACTGCTGGGGAGTCCAAGGCTCCATACTCTCTCCCGACATATGGAAAGTCACCTATGACGGGATCCTCCGTATGGAAATGCCGGAGGGTACATTCCTGGTTGGGTATGCGGATGATATTGCCACCGTTTTCATCGTCCGTAGCGTTGACGCGCACAGATGCTCTTCAATCAGGTAATGCGTCACGTCCGTTCTTGGATGGACGACCACGGTTTGGAGCTAGTGCTGGCGAAGACCGAGATCATGCTCCTCACTAAAAAGCAGATTCCACTGCTGCGGGACATGCGGGTAGGAGAGGCGACGGTCCGGCCTAAGGCGTCGGTGACGTACCGGGGGTGAGCCTCGGCTCACCTTCGGGAAGAGATACAAAGACGAGCGGCCAAGGCGGCTGCGACGACGACGCTACTAAGCAGGATTATGGCCAATATTGGCTGCCCTCGACCCTGTAAACGTCGTCTTCTGTTGCGCACCGCTCAGTCAATAATGCTCTACGGCGCCGAAGTCTGGGCCGGTGCACTGCGGTGGGAGATGCGCCGTAAACGCATGGCCGCAGTGCAGCGGAGAGGGGCCCTCCGTATCGCCTGCTCCTACCGCACGGTCTCGAAGCCAGCAGCGCTTTTTGTAGCCGGGGTCATGCCCATCGACCTCTTCGCACAAGAGCGGAAGTCCTTCCAGCAGGACTACCCTGGGGAAAACCAGAACAGGGCAAAGGAGCTTGCCAGGACTCGCAGTATGCAGTCCTGGCAGGAGAGATGGGAGGGGGACCCACGAGGCCAATGGACGGCGAGACTCATCCCCTGCCTGTCCAATTGGATAAACCGTCAGCACGGGGAGGTCACTTATTACCTCACCCAGATGCTGACGGGGCACGGGTATTACCGGGCCTACCTCCACAAAATGGGGAAGGCCCTGGACTCGTGCTGCCTATCCTGCGGGTCCCCAAAAGCCGACGCCCTCCACACATTCTTCCATTGCGAACAGTGGAACGAGTCGAGGAGAAGCTCGGGAGCGTTACCCCGAAGAATAAAATCGGGGTTATGCTCCTGAACGAAGCGGCCTGGGCGGAGGTAGCCACGTATGTGGAAACGGTCCTCCGCGACAAAAAGCCGGTGTTGGACGGGAGGGACGCCCGAGGGGCACAACAAAATCAAATAAGCATCACCATGAAGCAATCCATATATATTGGGAGACGTGGTGGTCTGCCTGGAGGTCAGGGAGGGGGGGTTTAGTCGGTAGGGCTGCGAGGCGAGTCCGACACTTGGGGGACTAGATAGGCCCTCAGTTAGTGAGCAACATGCATTTCCCCCCTGCCGAAAAAAATATTATTATTATTATTATTATTATTATTATTATTATTATTATTATTATTAATATTTTTTCAAAGAGGCAGAGGATGAGGAAGCATCTATCGATTGCGCCGAGTCTCTCGTTCACTCGATGGGTTAATTTCCCTTGCCGATTCTCGAAGCTTGCCATGCAACGGTGAAAAAGGGGCAGAAGCGGAAGTAATACAGCAGGAGGAAGAAGAAAGATCACTCAACACGGAAAATAATTACGAGCATCACCCACCCCGTAGAGCTTTTTCATTGCTGTTCTATTTGCTGTTCTCGTTTCAGCCTCTTTCAACTTGACTTCAATCTCGTTCTTTTCACCGTCGCATACGGCTTTCTTCAAAAAACCGCGTACCACTTTTAGTGGCTTGCCAAAATGTGACAAGGTGGCTACTACAACCAATTCCACTCTCCTCTCTCGGTTACTTCAGCAATTTTATCTAGTGCTGATGAAGAACATGCTCGTTCCAACGTACTACGTAATACCATGAAAACAAAGTGAAATATATAGCGCGCTTTTTTTCTCGTTCACGTGAGACAACTGTATATTAGATAAAGGTTAAACGGTCCTTTCCATGCCTCAGAGCGTGAAAAGCGAAATTGTTGACTGACAATTTTCGCGACCGTTTTTAAACTTCAATTTTTCACAAAATTAAGTGCTTTTGCCGTGCGACGCAAAAATTATCTTCTGTATTTTGTCGTCGCGAAGGTATTACATTTCAAAATGCAATACCATTGTTGGACGACTCTTTCACATGAGTGATTATAAAGCAAATCATAGTATGACAAAACAAATCGTATACTTACTTTGAAACCTTGATTCTCAAATAGTAAAGAAAAATAATTTCTTAAATATCAAAATTCATTGTTCAACAGATTTTTCTTAGTAATGTCGTCGTTTTTTTCGTCGCTGTGAAAAAGTTGTCATAATTAACATTAAATGGTGAGCTGGTGATTAATTTTCGCAAGTACTTCCAATTTTTGGAGAGTGTCAAGAGGTTCCTTCTGACAACTTGAGACGTTCGGCTCAAAGTTCTCACCAGCCCTTTTTGAACGCTGATTGAGATGGGCAAATCCTTCCATCCACTCTGTCTGATTATGTACTGGAAGTATCTACTTTGACGTTCTTACACCAAGGGTGTAGACATTCTATAGAAATTCTTTGAGATAGCAAATTCAACGGAAAGGGATAGAACGAAAGAATGGGTGTATAAAACTTTGACTTTCATTCTTCTCGATCTTTTATAGTATATGGATTCTCCAAACTGTTGGCGAGACACGGCACCGTGTCGCCGATTACATCTTTCGATTTGATAAATTCTTCCATTACTACGATTATTCAACATAAACAAAAAGCATCATGAAAATACCTCAGACATTGGAACGAACGCCGAATGCATAGCGTAATGAAAATAATTAAAAATAACTGAATGAAGGAAACATAATCATCTGAATAATTGAGAGAATGAAATTAATAATATGAACGTGATAAAATTAATTTTGAATAAAAAAGTAAATGAAAATATTCGATGCTCAACGCTCTTTTGTCTTTTCTGGCTGGACGGATGGTACACTATGAGGTATTCTTATTGCAGCGGAGGTTGTAGAAAGTAAACGTATATCTTCTCATCCCTATTCGATAAATCTGCATCGTCTTAGGGCACGATAAGCCAAGCCCTTTGCGTATAACGTTCAGAAATTCTATGCCCGGTAATGTGTATATATCTACACATATAATATATCGATATACGTATAAGTATATATCGACTAACGCGAGTAGCACTATGCTAGACGGTTAATATAGTGCACTTCAGGTGCGAAGATATCGCATAGGAGAGAGAGAAGCAGCCAGTAAGAAGGAAAAGCTCGTGCATCCCAACGGGCAAATCCGTGAAAGAGACCCTGCATCGTATCGTTCCTGCTAGCTAATATTAAACTCCTGCTCCAGCGTCTTCTATAGATGAGTATATAATATACATTTATTCCTATATATGTGTATGTGTTCGCTCGGCGGTTCTCTTGGCTAACTTCACGAGAAGGCAGGCACTCCCGACTTCTCTTCGAGTAAGCTCGAATTTACGATTTCCAGTTTCGTATACACCGCTTTATATATACCTATATGTATATAAAGTTGTGGATACAGACATACACATGAAAAAAGAGGAAATACCAAGGAGCTCCGCCACCATTAAGCTCTCGACTTCTTCGATCTATCGCTATTGCACCGAATCTCGAATCTCTTCCTTCTCTCTCTTTCTCCCTCTCTTCTTTGTAAATTGCAAGGACACTAGATTTTCTCGAGTTACGCCTCGGGGATTTGCCAACTTACGATAAATAACGTACACCGTTCCAGGTAGAAATTATTTTTATTGCAAACTCGATGGGAGAATAAAGCAGTAGTGGGAGGTATGAATTTCGTAATTTACACTAAAGTTAAATGATTAAATGAACTTACCAAGTGAAGTTCTATCATCATTGTATTTCGCGCCTCTTCCTCGGGATCAACTGGTAGTACTTCTACTCCATACCGATGTCGGCACGATATTTCTAATTATACTGTCCAATCTGAAAAAATCAACCCCACCCTTCCACCCCCTAAATCTAGTCATTCATTGAAAGCGTTGCCGTTATATTAAGGGGATATATAGTCGAGTATTACTATGGTATTCTTGGGTGGGTATTGATCATCTCGGAAGAGGCGGTATAGACAATTATGATAGAACTTCGCTTGGTAAGTTCGTTTAACCATTTAATTTTATTTCGCGTCTCTTCCTCGAGATCAATTAGTAGATGTTCAAAGCTAACAACGGCAACGAAAATATTATTTATTAAGCCTATGTTGTACATTGTATCTTAATATTAGCCCCCTGTTACTACGAGATTAAAATTGCTCGTCCTGTAAGAGTTCTTATCTCTACTGACGTTTAAGTGGTAAAACTTTGCGAACCTAAGCGATCCCGCTGTCCAGCTTGCCGTTTTTCTTATTGTTTCATATCAATATTGTTTCTTTTAGCTGGAGACGTTGAGGCGTGACGTATGTTATGCGCTGTCAAATTTTCTGTGTTTATACCACTATTTTTTAACATTAATTTAACCCATCTACTTAAAGTTTGCGATGAGATGGCTTGAAATGGTTTTTTGAATAATAAGAAGAGCTGTTTTGTGGCGTCTCTTGAAATTTTTGTACTTCCCAGATAACTTATTTGTAAGACCGGCGCCGCATAAAGTTCTTCGTCTTCTGTGTAAAAAGATATAATTAGTGTCAGCTGTTTTCGATTAGGGCCAGTGGTTTTGATACTATCCAGAATTCTTACCTCGTATGCATTCTCAGCTTTTTAAATGTTTTCTATACTGATTTTAGAATATGTTTGCATCCTGTGTCCCGTAAGGAGGGCTAAGAGGGTGATCAGCTTCATGGCCACATCTTTTAAGCGAGAGGTCCTCATTTTTTGGCAGTGACTTAAAATAGTTGAAAACTTTCTTTGGTTTCCAAATCGAATCGTATTTCGGTCGTGGCGGTCTTAGGCTATGTACTGCTTTAAACATTTCTTTGACGGGATGCTCGTGTCCAGCGTCAGGCCCGATGATTAGTGATATCGCGGATCTAAGAGTGTTTAGCGAATCTTGGGAGGCTCCTACGTCGTATGTTTTTGCGAGGCATTTTAAAATATCTGACACCATTGCTTCATATGGTGGAATATTATTCTCAGAGCAACACGTCCATCAACGTTTTAATGCGCTGTCGTCTTGTTTAAGCGACGATTCATTCAATGATGATATCATTATCTCGATTGCTGATTTTGGCAATTCTCTCCTCTCGAATGCTTGTTCGACAGCTTTCCAGTCACTAGGGAAATGTTTCGCCAAATTGGGTTAGGTTCCCTGTCAGGAAAGATTATTAGGTTTGAGCACGATGAGTTCTGCCACGAGCATCGTCTGGAATTTGGAGTACCAGGGCTGATCTGGCCATTCCGGTATCACCACGAATCCTCGCGTTCAATTTTTTGTAGTGTTCGTAAAATTAATGAAAAGGGTGGGAAAGCGTAGAAAAAAAATCGCTTCCACGCGATTGTGACAGTGTCCATGGCTATAGACCCGGGATCGCTTCGCCAAGACATTTTTTGCATTTCGCGTTTTTCCTGCTTACGAATAATTCTATCTTTGGCTTTCCGAATTTTTCAATGATTTTCCAAAAAACCGTGTCCTCTAATTCGAATTCGGTTTCGGGTTCCACCCTACAAGATTCCTCATCCACTTCTACGTTCATTTTCGAGCGAATATATGATGAAAATATCCATAGGTTTCTGCTCTCGCACCAATCTCAAATACTTTTTGATATACTGTTTAGGTGAAGAAATTCCTCCTTCCCGATTGATTGATTGATTGTATTGTCTATTTGAAGAAGTATCTGGCAATTCTTTAAATGTTTTATAAAACATTTACGGCCGAAGAACGCTGCCAACAATTTGACATAATTGATATGTGATAGAGGCTTGCTTTCTTTCCAATGTCCATGGCATCTGTCGCCCTTACAAAATACTCCCCAGCCTGATAGTGAGGCGTCGGAAAAAATCTCAAGAGCAAAATTCGCGTTCCGGATTGGATTTGACGAGGACACAACTTTGTATTCCCTCCATATAAAGTCAGCCGAAAGGATTTTTGATATATTTATGTATCCTTTATAATTTCCTCCACTCGTTGTGAGAGCTAAGTATTTTTCTCGTTCGAAGGCTTTGGTATGACCGCATCCGTAGGTAACCGCAAAACATGCTGGTACTAAGGTTCTGAGGAATTATGTCAATTCTCGAATTTGTGCGATGTTCCGAGACCGTAACTGAGTGGTTTTTTCCCGAATCTTTTCTTTTTTCTCATTTGTTAATTCGAAAACCCAGCGTACGGAATCAAAGTGAAACCCACGAAATTTGCATCGTTCAGTCGGCGTAACTTGACTTTTCTTTTCGTTTATACTAAATCCTAATTGCCTCAAGAGTTTGTGCGTCTCTTTAACATTATCATAGCACGCGGTGTATGAGTTTCCAAAGAGTAAAAAATCATGAATATATATCACGGGAAAAATTCTCGTTTTCTTAGGTTCTAAATTATTGGTGTCATTATTTTTTCGTGAATATCAAAGGTGCAACGCTAAGACCGAACGGCAAACATGTAAATTCAAAACATGGTTTATCGAACTGAAACTGCACATATTTCCTGTGTAGTTTTGCGAGTGGAATCAAATAATACGCGTATTTAAGGTCCAAGGTGGCTATAAAACAATGAGAGCTTATAAGCCTTAGAGCCGTTTTTCGGTCTTCCATTTTGAAATGTTCTGTTATAATGAAAGTGTTGAGCTCCTTCAAATTTATAATCAGCCTCTTCGAACCGTCGGCGTCGGATTTTCGTCGTAAATGAATATTTGAAATAAACTGATTTTTTACCGGCTTGCATTTAATTATCAGCTTCTTCCCTGAGTAATTCGTCTTATTAGTTTCGATCCTTTTTGTTTTTCTATGGAGGACCACGTGGGTTCGGCGGGTACTCTGTTTTGCATGCCTGTAGATAGAAAAGGTATCTTATATTGACCCTTTGATCCACGAAAGGATCTTCTGATCCAATGTTATTTTTAGCCAATTTTTGTGGAAAAATTGTAATGTACCTGCCAAGATGCCTGCAGGATTTATTGTCGTCGGCTCTGAGAGTTACTGCCCCTGCGATGATACGACTTGTGATGTGGAAGGTTCGGGTACACCCTCTGGGGTGCATATTTTTTCTGCGATTGAGATGTGTATTTCTGCTCGCCCGCCGTCCCCGATTGTATTGTCTGTGCTTAGTAACGGGGCGGGGTCTTCAAGTTTTTTGAATTTTCGGGTGTTTGATTTTTTGTTACAGGCTTTAACTCACAAAGTAAGCGTTCCAGATTTTTTGCCGATTTCAATCGTTCCTCGAGGTCCTTTCCGCATGGCCATTCATCGACCGTTGAGTTTTTCCGTGCGTCCTACCCTGATATTTTTAACGGCGCTAGGGTGAGGCTTTTCCTTACTGCTTTCCACATTGTCGATATGCGAGGAGTCTCGTTGCGTCGTTTAACGGTTCTATTAATGCGTGGTTCTCGGCACCGTTATTTTCTTTTATAATTGCCGACAAGGCTTTCCCTTGGGCTAAAAGGCATGCTGCAATTGTTTCTTGTTTTGAGACGATGCAAGTATCTCATTTTAGAATAGCTTCTGTCACCATTGCTTTTAACTCTGGGTTTAGTTTCGGCGGATCAATGAAAAGGCCATTTTTGGAGGGGGATACTTTTTTATGATCCCGCTCTTTAGTTTGACGGTCGGCCCTGTTTGACTATGTCCTCCGATCTCGCACCGCGATGGATCTTGGAATTTCCGATGCTGGAGCTCTGTCAGGTGCGATCCGTTTCCCCATGGCCCTGAGCACATTTTCTGTGAAGGCGCATGAGTCATCAAGCTCCGGGTTTAGTGTTGCCTTGACTTACAGAAGTGCGGGAACAATATCCTACGTGTTTCCCTCGTCGTCTTGTAGATCGACGATGGGTAACTGACGAAATTTGATATAATTAGCTGGGCGTGAGTTACAACTCCTCGCTACGAGCAACATCCCGTGTAGAGTGCCAAATTCGCTACAGCGAACAAAACACGATTGGCAGATAGGACGATTTAACTTGCAAAGAAAAAATGTTACTCCTTCTCCCGTTCGTGAAGACAACTGTGACAGCGGGGAAATAAAACTTACCGTTTTCCGGATTGTTTTCCGATGAAAGACTTTCAGACTCTGAATATCTCGTAGACGATTCATAGCGACATCTTCTCTTACGTCTGTGTTTGAAATTATGATTACGCGTTGAGGGTGCGTTGGACGACCACCAGGCGGGTCTATGACGATGTTTCTTTTTCGCCTTTTTCTTCGCCAATTTCCGTTCCAATCGTTGTAAACGTTTCTTCAACTGTTCTCCGTCGTTTTCTTTTTCCGAATCTTTACTTCTACTTCTTTTCCGGTTCATTCTTTGTATTTTTCGTGCGCTTTATTCTTTATTTGAATGTGGCTTGTCGGCGCATAAAAGAGGAATGACTAGATTCAGGGGGTGAAAAGTGGGACCGATTTTTTCAGATTGGACAATATAACTATAAAAATTATGGCGACATCGTCATGGAGTAAAGGTACTACTAGTTGGTCTCGAGGAAGAGGCGCGAAATACAATTAATGTAAATTAGTCAAATGAATCATATGATTTTATTTTCCTTCATAGTTAAGCCTGAGCCTGCTTACGAAGTGCGTGAGTTAATCGACGCTAAAATAGCCATTTTGTCATACGGATGACTTTAATTCAAATCCCAAAAGTTTACTCCTCTTACATGTTACTCAACGACGATTCGATCGATATGTGACGGATCAATGGGTTGAAAACGTGGGAGAGACAGTAGCGATACGCGATGACGACAATCGCGTTCGATCGGTTAACGTAAGCCTCTCAAAGAGAGTCAGTGTACGATTTACTTTCCGCTCTCTCTCATTCTCTTTCGCTCTCTCTCTCTCCACTTCTCTCCTCCTCTTCATTTCTCCATTATCTCTCCTTCGTAGGAAGCTGTTTAGTACGGTCTTCTATATTTTATTAACGAGATTTGACTGAGCGGAGGCGTTATAGTTAACTACAGTTATAGCCTACACCGCTATATGTTGGAACCGTTGGTTATATTCTCTTGTAACTGCCATAGACCGATGACACGTAAGATTTTGAATATTGTATACTAGTTCTTTATTCCTATCCATGGTTGGAACTCTCTCCGTCTATCTGTTAAGACTTTCTCCAGTCGCTACGTCGGTGATATATGCGGTTAGTCAGGTCCTTTTCTCTTCCACCCTTATATCCCCCAATTCCCATCTTTGCGTGTTCTCTCACTCCTATTAGTTTCTATATATCGCGGCAAGAACTTTACGATACGAGGAACATAAGGATCTGTATCTCTCTTTCTCACTCGCGCGCGCCCTCCCTCTCTCTCGCTGTCTCTGCCTCTCTGTCTCTCTCTGTGCCCTGTATACCAGAAGCGCATACTCGTGAATTTTTAAATCAAGCCCCCAGCATGCAGTTAGAGCTGGCATGGCGAGCAGCAAGCGTGAGAGCAAACGGGAAGAGAGAAGGCATGCCAGACCATTCGTCACGTATTACGGCAGGAACCCTCTGGAAGCTTTCGGAATACACTATTTCCTACACCCTCTTCGAACCCTCATTCCCTGTGACGACCTTTAACACATCCTCTTCCTTCCTGGTGTATGTACTTCGCACAGCCACCTTCATTAGGTCAAAGGCATATCGAGCGTTTATAACATAATTCACGAACCGAGAGCTTGCAAGCACCGTTTTTAAACTTTTTTTACTATAGAATTTTGTATAGTTGTTCAAGAAATGCCTAGGGGATTCTTAGGAGAACATAACAAGTGGACGAATGGACAAGAGGTTTGAAAAGTGTTGTTTTTCATTTTCCATTCAAATCCGTTAGTTTGCTAAAGCGGACATTTTTTGCGATATCGATACACTCAATTGTTTCGAAAAATAAGCCGCTAATTAATCCGATCATAATTTATGAATAAATGATTATTTTCATACGAACATTGATCCAACTACAAATAATTCTCGATGGAACATCGAAACCAAATCATTTTCTTTGATTTTTCCCCATTTTCATATTCATATCAATTTAATATTCCACAGCCTTCTCATGACTTTTCATACTTTTATACTTGATTCAATTATATTTCCACGTGTCCCCGTTCAACCGAAAAGTTCTCGACGAAGGTCACGATTGCCGTCGGCAAAACAAACAATTGTACGTTAATATTCCGATCCCCAGCCTCTCCAGAATTATACTTATACATATATCAAACGAGATGACAATGACAAAAGTTAAGGGTGGGTTAAGGTATTAAATTTTTTGTTTTGTATTTCTTTCAACTGAATGCATAATATTTCAAGAATATTATGTCGATCGAAGCAAAATTGACGAAGTTATGAGTATTTAAGCGTCCGTTGCTCCGGGCCGGATTTTTATACATGACCGACAGGTTGCGCGGCGCGCTCACCCGGCGCGCTATTGTATTGGCGTTGTTAATGCAAAACCTTATGGTGAAGATTTTGTGATAAACAAAAGAGAATGCATAGGGCATGCCTAAAAGAGAATAGGAACACGTCTGCGTGAGCTAGTAAAAAAAAGCGTAGTTGACACAGAAACCAAGGCCGGAAAGATGGTAAAAAGAAAAAGCCTTTCTGGCAAACGATAGCTTGCTGCTAAGATGATTGACGAATTGACTGTTGACTATGGACTGGCTATTCGACGTAATCATCATTCAATTGAGAAGATGAACAATGACGTATGGGCCACTTATCATCACTGCAGTTCAACCTACGAGAACCCACATCACGAGAAATGCCCGAGCGGCGAAGACTCCTAGTGCGAATGGCAGAAAGCTGCAGCTTCAGATGCTTTAGAATCATTCAAACACAGCTACACAGCCCTTACTACTGACATTCTGGAAGCCATTGAGCCCATTTATAAGGACTTGGGCAAGGACGCACTTTTGCAGCAATGTCTTGGAGGTTTTACGTCAAATAACAATGAGAGTCTCAATCAGCTTATTTGGAAAATCTCTCCAAAGTCAGTCAGTGGCACCTCTACAATTGTTGAAATTGTAGCTAATGTAGGTGCATGTACTTTCAATGAAGGTTCTCTTGCTTTGTTGGCCTTTATGCAAGAGATGCACGTCGGTACAGGGTTCTCACGAATGGGCGCGACAAGTGACGAGTTGCGAATTAGTAGAGCGGAGGAGCAAGTAGCGCACGACAGTAAAGACGAAAGAGTTTTGCGTAGGCAAATGCAAAAAGATGCTCTAGATCATGTTGATGGGAGCTTTTTGGTCTACAGACCTGGCATCGACGACTCTGTGTGAGTATAAGAAAATTATCGAGTTTTATTTTTAATTTTTCAGTGTGCAAAACTTTAAAGCGTTTTTCTGAAACCTGTCATTTTTTAAGTCCGTGTACGCCATAACTCAAAATTTACTGGAACAATAGTTTTGAAATTTTGTACAGTACTTCTTCACACTATTCACCAGGTATTGTCGAGAGCTTTTTTAAAATCATCATTAATTTTACAGCAACAAAGTAGCTGATTTTTTTTTAGCGAAAATCGGTTTTTTGCTTCCAAGTGCTACGAAAAATTAAAAAATCGAAAAAAATCCCCCCGTGGTTACCTCGAGAAACGTCTCCTTTAACAAATGCATTTTGATTGTTTTCTTTTAGATGATTCTGTTGCGAGTTATGATGTACACTGCAAAACAACTTTTTTCGAGACGTCTCCGGAGATTCACCGTCACTCGCTCAATTTAAAATATTTTGCAATGAAAATTTAGAAAAATATTGTTAAAATGTTACATTATTATATGGAAATTGACTGAATAACTTTACACTATCCGTATCGCCAGAAAAAAGTCTTAAAAACATGCCTTTTTTCATCGAATTAATCTCCTACGTATATTACATAAATCTATATAACGAAAAAAAGAAGATTTTTTCATTTTCACGTTTTCTTAAATAGCTATCTCCGTTTTTTCCTTTTGCTTTCATTTTTTTTGTTCACCATTCCCTAATATTTGTGGCAGTCTCCCGCAGTCTCAATTCCGCGAGCTCGACGACGGTCGCTTATGCTTTTACTTCTGCTCTCAGTCCTGCTTATGCTATAACATTGTGACGAGCGCGGCGGGAGGGGGGGGGGGGTGGTAAAGGGACGAGAGATGGTCGTTATGAAAACGTCCTCGACCTCGATAAGAGAACCTCCCTCGTTTTCCGCCAGGCATACCGAATCGTCTCTCTTTTTCTCTCTCTCACTCACCCCCTCGGTTTTCTCGTCCTACCTCTCTTTTGCCCGTCCCAACTACATTCTCAACGGTACGATAGTGCGGGCGACACAATTCTGTATACTATACTACGCCTACGTGTAGTGAACCATTATCGTAGAAATAAGGGACTTCTACACTGTGATCGGCCGGAATCGCGCGAGTGTGTGTGTGCGAGAGAAAGGGCGGGTTGGTTCAATCGAGAAGCTGAATGTGCGAGCACAAACGAACCAGAGAAAAAGGTAGTATACAATCGTTACGCGGGTTCGTGCTCTATCGCATTTTTCTTATACTCGAAACTCGCCGCGCTTGAATATCCAAGTACACCGTGGAAAAAGGGTATAACTTTTTCGACGCGACAGTACAAACGTTTCGATGTATTCCTTTTGCCCAACGCATTCAATTGCGCATATGTATGTATGTATATATATATATATATGTTAGTTTATATTAGTATAAAAGGGGTGTGACAACCGGAAGAAAAGTAAACTGCGGAGACTTTTATCAGGTAATATCGAAATAACGCGGAGAACATTGAAAGTTTCTATAATGTTGATATAAAAGGGAAGGAAAAGGCCGTAAAATGTCAGAAAATAAATCTTCGTTGAAGTTTGAATAAATTCATACGACGATCAATTTATTGATTCAAATAAACATGTACAAAATATTGAAACCTCCGATTTGTTCAATCATTATTCAAAATTCATTACGGCCAAGAAAATGCCAAATGTTATTGCGTTGAAATGTATCTAATTGTAAGATGACTGTTGACGTGACGATTGGAAAAGGAAAATTTCCAACCGATCACGTCGCGCGAAACGCCGTTGCAACTCCTCACGAGTGTAGCGTACGATACTCCGATCCAATAAAATGTATTTTCAAACACATTCTTCACCGGCTTTTCATATACGTGTTCGGCGATACGCGATATCGTATATGCCGTTATGTGCACGAGAATTACAATGAATAGCTTGTATCGGTATCGATGCATGTCTACCAACTGCCATATCTACTTCGATCGAATGTCCACGTGAAATACGTATACACGTGGCATCGACGCCACGGAAACGAGCTAATGGGATATAGGATTAGTGTGTGTATCTGCAAACATACATACGTGTAGAGATTCGGTCAGTTTTTCATTTCCGATAGAACTTCATCCCGACGTCGAAAGCATTTCATTCCAGAAATGATGGAATTGGTACTAGAGATTGAAAATTCTTTTGCATATCGCTTCACTTCGGACCTTTGGGCTCGTACGTAGCAGGCCGCCAATATTACTGCATTTGCTCGTTAGCGAGAGAGAAAAATAAAAAAGAAAGAAATCTTAAAGAGCTGTGCAGATACGTATACTAGGAGCACGGTCACATTTCCATCTTGTTCTGGAAAAGTATACAATCGGTTTTATTCGGCGGGCAAGAAGAGCCCTTTGGTCGTATCGCTTTATGCAAATTTAAAAAGCACGGCGAAGAAGGGACGGGGGATAAACGAGAACTCGATGGCGAACGGTTTATTTTGAGGAGAAACGTGAAATGGGTGATCGTGGAAAAATGTAAGGGTGTTTGTGCTCGTCACCCCCGACGCGCCAAGATAATCATCCATATCTGTATGGAGAGAACAAACTTCCGTTTTTTATGAAACGTTCGGAAAAAAACAGTTTTGTTTGTTCGGTTTCTGTCCTTGCATCAACAAATCGTTGCATACACTTACGATTTTCGTCCTTCTCCGTTCTCGCCTGCTATCTCGGAGCCGTATCTGAAAAGCTCTGTACTCTTTCGAAAAAACTTTTTCCACCGGAAACTACCGCTCGCTCGGTCGGTTTGACTCTTTAAATGCTTTTGACATTCGGTGTCCGGGATGGATTGAGAATTTCCGGAGTGGGAGCGAGGCGGAGATAAATAAAAATGAAAGACCAGAGATAGAGTTTTGGGTGAGGTACGAGAGCGGTGCGTCCGCCTACCTGTGCTTCTCTCCAATGTATACCAGCTAGAAGCGACGTTCGATGACCGCTCGCTTGGCCTTCCTGCGATCCAGAGAGAGCTAGAAAACGAGTCTCTGTGTGTACACGTTCGAACGTTCAATCGCTTTTCTAGAAATTGCAACCATCTGTCTGTCTCCTCTGAGCTGCACCGGTGCACAATGAATTGGACTCCTGGCCTGCGTTCGGAGCGTTTGGTCTCCCTCCCCCCAACCCCCTTTTTTCTTCTTCTGTGTCTTTCTGTCACTCTCTCTCTCTCTCTCTCTCTCTCTCTCTCTCTCTCTCTCTCTCTCTCTCTCTCTCTCTCCCTCTCTCTCTCTCTCTCTCTCTCTCTCTCTCTCTCTCTCTCTCCTTCCCTCCCTCCCTCCCTCCCTCCCTCCCCTCTCTTGTTGCGGGTGAAGAACGAATTGACGTTTCACATCGATGTGGGATACACGAATGTTCAATATTGGATGCCTTTGCTTCTCACTCACATCCCATACGCCAAATATTCAATAGTGGTGTCGATAAAAAGTGACTGCTCCAGTGATTGCCAATATTCCAGTAAAAATCATCGAAAAGAATGTTTCGAAACGATAGTTGTAATTTTGCTAAAAGTTGTTAGCAAAATTGTTGATTATATACAATCATTTAATCACGATTTGAAATAATGACTCTCGAGCAGTTAATCATCGAAAAATAACAAATAAATTAAGATATGCTCATCAGTTACCTATAGATTTAAATTCGAGCTCTAAAATGCAAGAGCATTTCGAGTCTCTTGCATCAATTCCAGGTTAAGTTATTATAATGGCAGCTGCGTCTGGTGGTCAAACTATGGCAGCGATTCGACAGTTCACATGATCAATGGTGGCCTAGTAAGGGTTTTGAATCTTGATGTCCCGTGTCCATATATATATCACGACGCAATCATTACGATCCCTTATCTATGTTTGGAGTAGGGCCGCCCGGCCAGCCATTCCATGGAAACAGACTCGACCGCTTCATAACGGAACAACCGTCGAGACATTAGCTTATCATTCCGCGATGATTACACTGGTTTCCATTATGTTTAGGCTGATTAACCCCTTCCTTATGGCTGATACGGTGCAATGAAGTAAGGGGTCCAGGGCACGATGTGACATTAATAACACCAGGGGACGCTGAATGCTCTACCATACTCCGGCAGCGTTACCTCTTTCCTCTTTCCACCTTGCAATTTATTATCTCCATGCTACCTTCCTGTAGGGCATGATGTTACTGGATCCAGTGTTCCAACCAGGTCGCCATATTTCATTGAACGTCGGAAAATCTTCTCCCATACGCCATATCATGTTTTTTTTCTCTTCTTCGCTACAGCGGCGAGCCTCGCTTTAACAATCTACTCTTGGAACGACCAAAATTTACTACACGCCTTTCTATTTACGAGGTGATTGTGCGAAAGATGATGAAACGTCTCGCCTCGCTACACGACTAGAATCGAGACATTTTTCATCTTTGTTTTTGCGATTGAGGGATTTACGACAGATTTAATGGCGTTGCTCAAACATAATTTTAAAACTGAATTACTCTCAATTTGTCTATAGAGATACGGGATACGGAGCCATTTCTTTAATGAACAATTGTAATGATGGAGCTAGAAACGAAGGAATAACTTTGCGAGAGAATTGTCTGTGACTCGTTCGTGCACTATCAGGGAGATAAGAAATTTATCCGATTTTTTTTCGTTTTCTTCTGTACCATACCTAGTTGGAAATATCTCGAGCCCTCTTGCGTGTCACGTCCTACCTATCCTTTACAAAATTTGCGACTTATTCGAACTGTCTGTGTCTCGTGTCTCCGACCCTCTCGACTTTCCGGTGACCCGTTGGAATAATTGAACAAGTCCCTCTTCCAACTCTTCCTCCCTCCTCTCTGTTCTCCTCTCGTTGCCGACATGAGAAGAAGCCACATCACATTACACGCAGTCTATATGGTTTACCTGGACCGTAAGCTTCTCTATCGGATGACCGGTGCTGGCTGTCAAAGTCCACACTACACTTCGCTACGTGATCCGTTTAAATAACCTGACCTGCATAGATATACGTTATAAGTCTGGAAATTGCGTGAAATTCGCACGTGGATCATTCCGCTCTAACTTCACTAGAAGTATGATACGCTGTGTTGACGTTGAACAAGAAATACCTAAATTTTCTTATGATTTCACGACGCCCCTTGGCATTATTATTAGGATGTACATCACGATCATTGCACACGTGACTCGCGAATTCGTGAGAGAAGTTGCCAGCGAGCGTTGAAATTCCAGTAAAACGCCATTAGCATGGTCATACACATCTGGACAATCTGGAAATTGGCAAAGTTCGCGCGAGGAAATTGCACGAAGATTTAAACCCCCGTAGTTCCCTTTCATCCATCCGTAGTCGTAACCAAGTTTACCTACTGATCGTATTCCTTCACTCGCTCGAATAGCCGTGTTCCCATATGTTGATAAGTCATAATTATATTTTTGAGGTGACGATAATATTTGGAAATTTCGATTAACTATAGCTATTCGTTCGAAATAAGGATTATTTTATAACGGACATTAATTGAATAATCAAGAATAATTCGTAACAGTCGTTCGTAATTGCTTCGTCGAAAAGTTATTCTGACCGATTTGAAACATTTTTAATTCATCTTCGCTCGTCACGAGCCGGACCATTAATTATATTTCTGACACGTAAAAAGGACATGAAAAAATTGTCTGCGTCTATAACGACGTAATTCTCTATTTTTTTCTTCCACCTTCGTGGGTAAGCATCTATGTAAATGCTAACGCTCGCCCTATAAGTATGATGAAACTCGACGGTTTGAGGGGCGTAGAATGAGAGCCGGCAATTAATCACTCGGGCTACTGTGAGCTACGAGCAAGAAGAACACGACACTGTCCTCGCTCGTTGTAGTCGTCGTTGTCTCTTCGTCATCGTATGAGTTCTGTATCTCTCTTTCCCTCTTCTTTCTTTCCTCTTTCTCTATCTATCTATCTCTCTTGTCTCATAGTTTCTCAGTTTTAGCCGGTTCTCACATTTACGAGAAAGCTTCTCCCTCATCGCGAGCGAGTAAAAGCGGAACTTCGGACAGTAATTTTCCGCGGAAAGTTTCCTCCAATTACGCGACGAGAGGCCATACGGTACAATTGTCGGGACACATGTTGATGGATCTCTTGTATCGCAACGCACATTTATAATTTGTTGCATGTGTGCTTTGTTATTTAGGTTGCGTCGAAAAATTTTGTTACCGAAAAACCTTGAATAACGTGTAATTTTCATTGATTTGAATAAATCACGACTAAAACAAATGTTATGTTATTCCAATATCAGATATTCTTTTGACTAATCATCAAATCAATCTAACGAACTTTTACTTTAGTAATTTATAGCAGATTTAATCGAATATTAAATAGAATCGGATAAAGAAAATCGGACAAATTCAAAGAATCAACAAATGAATCGGAGCAAATTACATTTTATTCAAATGACGTAGAAAATGGTATAGATCGAATATGTATTGGGCTCGTATTTTTTTAGTCAGCTCCAATGTATGATAAAATAGCCTATAGTGCAAAAAAAGGCAACAAGCTTTTGGATGCGAAGCGGCAAGAAAATCAGAGGAAAATGAACAAGTTCCCTAGTTAAAGTGGGGGCGGAGGTATCAAATACCGGAGGGATAATAGTTATAGCGTCTTTTGCCGTGATATATAGCTAAGCACATACAGGTCAGGACGAAGAAACGAGAGAGGAAGAGGTCCTGATGGGTGCGCGCACAGCCGGTAATGAGAAACGGCTCCGTGTCTCGAGTGTGCAACGCCACCCCTGGGAAATCTCGTCCCTCTCGCTTTCTTTGGCTCTCTCTGTCTGTCTGTCTGTCTCTCTCTCTCTCTCTCTCTCGCGCGCGCGCGCGCGCAACGGCAATAATCTTCGCCCCCTATTCTTCCTTTCCTTTGACGTCTCGGTCACCGCGGCGCGTCAAGAGCTATATATAACCGATACAAGAGTTTCGTGACTGTACAAGTCCTCGCATGCTTCCATTTTCTCTTTTCTTCTCATCCCTTTTTTTCGTTGCAACGGAATACTGGTCGGACATTTCCCAAGGTCGGGAATGAATCAGAGGGGAAAATGAGATAGTAGAAAAAGAAAAACAAAACGAAAGAAAAACGAGACAACATGCGATAAAGAAATATTTTTTGTTCCTTTTGTAGTTTTTTGCATGCGCGACTACCTGCACTTTTCCTTTCGTACAATTACTTCAACGATAAATATAAAGTCGAATGAACCCATTCAAACGTGATTTTAATTGCTATCGGTAATTCATTTTCACCGACACGTCGCGCGATATTTATGATTTTCCTTTTTTTCGTTCCTTTCATCACAAAACGTCATCTACTCGAGCTTTTTCTTATATATCGACGAAAATGCCTCGTAAAAACTCATTTCCATCTTTTTGTCGCGAGCACGATCACGCTCTTCTTTTTCTTTTCATCGAAGAAACGCTCTGTCGTGGAGATCTCGACGTATTGCGAACGAATTGCTTTTCGCCCGTACTGTGCATAGGTCTTCATCAATTTTCACCCCACCTCTATATATTTTTAGTTCGCGGTCTATTTCTGTGTGACACTTCTCGCACGGTATTCCTCGTAGGATTTCCTCACGTTTCCAATTGACGGTCCGCGCGAGATGCGCCTATCGGGCCAACGCGAGAGCCACTTCCCACTTGGCTCGTGGAAAGTTTCGACGAAAAAAACGTCGTTTCTTCCAAACGCTTTCAAATGCTCATAACTTTTTCAAAAATTGCTTTATCGATATGGTTTTTTTCAATTTTTCGTTTTTAAACGAGCTTTTCAGAAACAAAATTTCAAGTCATATTCTATGAAATTTTTCAGTTTCTCAGAGCAAATTAAAAATTATTAATTTTTTATTTCCTATTTATGTTTTAAGCTTTGATTTATTCTGAATTTCATGCCGTAAGATTCATAGTTGGCAGATTTTTCTTTCTAATTTTTTTGTTCGATTGAAAAAAAATTGTTTTCATTTTTTCGTAATATAACATTGTTTGTCGATAAAATAAATTTAAGTTAATATATCTACAATATTTATTCAAAATCTTAACTTAACGATTAATGATTAGGATTATTACTGAGATGATACAATGAAGAATCATTTAATTGTTTCTCATTGATCTATTGAACGATTTATTTAATTTTTTCTTTGCTGCTTAAATAATTTACAGACTTTATGATCTTCGGAATTGGAATAATTTTTAACAAAGGCGCAACCATTCGTATCTGGGAGCACACTGTGGAATTGCTGAGTTCCTGTAATAGTGTTCGATTTTGTAGATCGGTTGTTGAAATCGTTTATAGCTTTATTATAATTCTCGTCTGATGCAAACTTAATCGTAATATTTAAAAGATTATTAGGTGCAGAAGCCCACGCACGTAGCTCCTAAGGTGTGGTTATTTGTTTACGGCTTGTCAGTTGAAGACTTGCTCTCGCAGTTGCTCTTTTGATTGTACCACCACTGGCATATCATGGACCTTTCCCGAGAGTGCATGCAAAATTTATTATTTTTCGGATGGGGCTCCTCAGCAATTGAAAAATTTCTAAAACCTCGTGAATTTATACTACCACAATAGTGACTTTGGAATACCTGCCGAATTGCATTTTTTGCGACTGCTGCAGCAAAATAGAAAAGGGTCGGGTTCAAAAGTGGTCGATTTGACGTGGAATGCTTCACAAATATACATATATTGTACGTATATATATATATATATATATATAAGTACTTTCATATTTGCATATGCACGGTGTATGTGTATACTTATATATGTTACGGACGAGAAAGATGTTTCGAGTGTGTTTGGAATATTTCATCGCGAAGTTTGACAAAGCCAAGAAAAGAACACGAATAGTGGCAGAAACGGAGGAAGGGGTTCAGGATAAAGATGAGACGATAGAATGAGCGAATTCGGTGGGAGAACGCACGAAGTCTGGGCTCTATTTTAAAAGCGGGTATCACTTGGTCGGACTAAGTAAATGTCATTACACACACATACACATACATAGACACAAAGAGAGAGAGAGAGAGAGAGAGGAAGGGAGAGCGAGAAAGAGAGAGAACTTGGCTTGATATACGATGGGAGTTAAGACGAGAAACATAATTTATCAACAATCATCGTTATCATTGACAACATTTATTATGATCATTTCACTTCAGGAAACGTCTGTGAAAAGAAATTGAAAATTAGTACAAAGCCGCGCACAAAATAAAACTACAAGAGGTCGTTAGGCCGCGGGCAGAAGCAACATGAATAGAAATCGTTTCTGAGTAAATAATTTTTTTTCATACGGCTGAAAATAGGAAAAGAAATATTGCTTGAAAAAGGTGATGTATAGAATGGAGAAATAGCCGTGGTAGCGTGTAAGAGTTTACGTTAGAAAGTGTTGGCGAGGCAGCGAACTATAATAATATCTCGGGGATCTGCGTGTTTTCGGTGAATAGTCGTCGTCTCTGGGCTGTCACGATTCTCCGACGAGCTGGAGAACGAGTAAGAGGACGAAGGGGTGGAACGATGCTCCGATCCCTTGGCATAGGAGGTGGATACGGCGACGGCGGTTGAGCTCACGAGACCAGGCCAAGGTCGAACGTGACGACGGAAATCAACGACATGGGTTTGAAGGCTATGCGTATATATATATATATACATTATCAGGGAAGAACAGCGCGAGAACCGCACACGCAGCATCCAGAAACTAGCTACATTTGGCATTTAATTAAATCGTTAAGATGAAATCGCCGTTAAACGGATAACTCCTCGACCTGTTGGCAATCGGACGACTATTTTATTATCCTAACTATGAAATACTGTGTAGATTAGGACTTGATTTTGTAGATCTCGATGGACTCGCTACTCGTACCTATATCTACGGAAACATCTGGAGAGGGTTGAGAAAGACAAGCGCTCGAGATCCGAAAGGCCTATGTTCTATATATAGTTAGGCCGTCCGCTTTGTACTTCAGTCCTAACGAACTTTCCTCTAATTACCGTCGGCCTAATGACCAAGACAGCTTACGAGATGGAAACAAGATATAGATGGCCCCCCCCCCGTCCGTCGCTCCCGCGGCTTGTACTCGCCGAAAATAAAAACACTTTTCGCTCGCCCCCATGCCGAAGAGATAAGAGACAGTTTCTTTAGGTTAACCGTGAAAAGACGCTTCAAACTATTATTTTCTCCGATATATAGGTATATACATATATATGTGTATTCCTAGAAGTTATCTCTAGACCAGACAGGAAGGGGTGAGGGTAGCAGTGACGGGCTCCGTTACGAGAATGGAAATTCTCAATTGGTACGTGATACTTCGTTACACGAGATATGACGAAAGTTTGGTTAACTACGTATACAACGTCGACGGGGTCATTACAGAGTTTATGCACTTAACTCTGTACTATATATATGTGTGTGTTTGGTCGAGTTGGCATCCAATCTCAGGATACAGTGATTCGGTCGCTTTCTCAGGGTCGTATGAAAAAAGAAATACTTCGGCATACCAGGAAGGTTGAAAAAAGTCCAACCGTCCAGAAAATTGGGTGTCTCTCGATTTTAGTTTGTAGACTATTTTAAAGTTTGGTAAATCCTTCCCATCTCGCTGCCTCGGGGACACTGAACGTTTTCCAAACGTATATTTGACAAATAGCCTTAAAATAACTGTCGACAGATCAGTCCTCTTATTCGTTAATTCCAGTACCCTTGGAAAACATTCCGACTTATGCGCAAGAGGTGATTTAGTCTGGAAGCGAATCGGGCAACGAGGTCGTTTCCAGCGATGATGTAGCACGGAAGGACAATTAACTAGCTGCGTTTCCTGCTATTGTAAATAGAAGGTGAGAGAGGAGGAGAGCGAGAGAAAGAGGGAGAGAGATGTTTATTTCGTACTCTGGATCCAAAGGATCCCTAAGATTACCGTGCTATATAGATCATACAATAATAATAAATGTCCTTCACCCCCATAACAAAAGGTCATTCGCACATTAATACTACGCATCTCATTCAACTAACCCTCGCATACATCGGAATAGAAATAAAACAAATAATAATAAATCGCGTTCACTCCCATAGCAAAGTAACAAAGTAAAACACATTCGCATATCAACATCCACATTCCATCCAACCGAACGCTCGCATACATCGCAAATAGTACTCCACATCATACGTTCACACTCCTCATCATGTTCACGCAACATCCATTTCCGCCACGAGTTTCGCATACGGAGCCGCCTTGACTGTCGCAAGTGTAGTGCACCGCCACACGTCGCGGCGTCGTCCGGTAATGCGTTCTACATCTTACACGCTACAGCTACCCCATCTCCCGGTAGTATGGCGTGATATTCTCCTCTCTACGCGTGCCGGTGACAAAATCCACGCTCCGGTTTGAAGCTCTCTACAGCACCCTGTCCAGCTCTGTCGTAAGTCCCGTTAGCAACAAACAACAGTAATCTAGGTGGGGCAACATCAGCGACACAACCAGTGTTCTCCGGTCAACGACCGGCAGACAGCCACGGCATGACTGCAGCTGATACACAACCCTGTTCATCTTCCTGGCAACCATTGTGACACGCTCGCGCCACAAGAGGGTCAATGCATATCCCCAGACAAACCACCGACGAGGAGAATGGCACGACGCTCACCCCGACTGTGATCGCGGGGAGCTGCGACATCGCCAACAAATTGACATAAAAGGCCGAGGTCAAGACGATCGCTCTGGTCTTTGACGTATTTATTCGTAGCCCACACGATGCCGACCACTCACATACCGCCGTAATATCACGATTCACCCGTTCGATTCCCTCCGCAATATCTCTGGCTCCGCAGTGCAAGTAGATTTGCAGGTCGTCGGCATAAAAGCTGTAGCGGCATTCCCTCAGCTTACTGCCTAATCCACGCACGAATATTGTGAATAGGAGAGGCGTCAGCACATACCGCTGCCGTACCCCCGACTGCACCGTCCCCCACGACGATCGGCACCCCTGCTCGCCGCAGACAGTTTGCTGTCGGCCTCGTAAGTAGTCGCTGAACCAGGCGATTGCACTGGCCTAAAAATGTAATGACTGCAGCTGATGGAGAAGGGCATTATGTGGGACACAATCGAAGGCTTTCGAGAAGTCGAAGAGGGCCAGCACAGTGACCATGTATTTGTCCACTGCTTCGCGTGTATCGTCGATGACACGTAGCAGCGCCATCTGGGTGCTGTGATACCGCCTGAACGCCGACTGGTATGGGACGCAATAGCCATTTCTATCTAAGTAGCTTCTCACCTGATCCGACACTATGCACCCCAGAATTTTCGAGAAGCAGCACAGCAACGCAATTGGCCTATAATCTCCCGCCGTCGTTGGCACCTTGTCCTTTGGGATTGGGCGCACTAGCGCACGCTTTCAGAGCATAGGAAAGATAGAATGCATAAGCAGGTGATTGACTAAGTACAACACCGGACTGCCAATCACCGGCCACCCCATGCGTACCATCGTTACCGCTATTCCGTTGATACCGAAGGCCTCGGTGGAGATCCGCGAAAGCTTTTGATGCAGCACCTTCGGCGTGATGTACGCAAAATAAAATGCGCGATCGTCGAACGGCCGCTCTAGCAACTGGGCCTCACCCCCCCCCCCCCCCTCCCCCCATCATCGTTGTCACGACCTGCTGACAAAAACTGTCGGTTTAACTCCTCGAGCGACACGGCTAACTCCACTGCCGAGCGCCGCCCAGGCAGGATATCGCCACTCCGAAATTCATGCATTTAAAGCATTGTATGTAGGACCCGGATGTGGTCCACAATCTCGTAAGAATTCCATCCGGACGACACTTCTGGCAGGTCAAGCAGATGCTTCCGATTTTCCGCTGTCGTCTCAATCACACAGCGAGTAAAGTGGCGCCCATCTGACTGGTAGATGTAGATGACCTTGATTGCCGCTTGATTCCGCTTTGGAAAATTCAGTGCGATGAGATTCGCCACGATAATCTCACGCGTCATCGCGTACGTCGTCTTTACTTGCAGCCCCGCGTCCTTCCAGCTTCTGAGGTCCTTGCGCCCTCTACTGGCCTGCATACGGACACCATTATTCCGTACCCGGGAGACGTGCGGGAGAGAGAGAGAGAGAGAGAGAGAGAGAGAGAGAGGGAGCGGCAGAGAGAGGAAAGAGAAAGAGAGGGAGAGGGAGAGAGAGAAAGAGAAAGAGAGAGAGATAGATAAACTCGACTATCTATAGGATTCCGGTATCCCGACCACGTTTCACTCCAAACGGCCTTTGCTTGCGTTTGCTCTCGTCACTCGAACGGTTCGCGCTCTCGAGCATACACCAACAGAGAGTGTTAGACCATCAACCATCGACTTTCTCTATTCTCTCACTCTCTCTCTTGCTCTCTATACGCCCATCACGGCAGGGCAGTTCACTACGTACATAAAGTCCATGCATGTAATATCGTAGTAGTAACAGGCGAAAGCGCTCTCTGGCAATGTTTCCTGGTGTTCGAAGCGCTAGCTGCAAATCTTGCCCTCTCTCTTTACGTGTATGTCCGTAAACTAGAAAGGGCGTTACGTACTTCAAGAGGGATAAACTGAAAGAGAAAGAGAGAGAGCGAGAGAGAGAAGGAGAAAGTGCGCGCCATATTCGCAACTATGAAAACATATACACATACACACCGGCACACAGATATATACGCACACATTCTAAGAGGAAACCAGAAACAGTTCTACCGCCGTTTAAACTAACGGACTCGTAGTGGAAGGGACACACACCGCGTTAAAATCCGGCGTTCACTCCGCCACGGAGAGAGTAGAAGGGGGACGAGAGGGAGTCGAAGAGGCGCAGTACTGTCCGGGTTTATTTATTACTGTAGTTTCTGTGTGAGAGCGTAGAACGGAGCACGATGTGAGAAATTATGAGAAGGGCGGGGGGGGGGGGGGGGTACGGCAGAGGCGTAAGGGAGAATTTCACTGGAGTGTACGAGAAACGACGAGGGAATATCTTACTCTGTTTCCTCTCGAGATTTCGCTAAATTTGCTCTCTTTCTCTTGCTCTGCGCTCGCCGGATCTTTAGCGTTTACACTTCCGGTCTCTTGCGAATAGCCTGTCAACACGATGGCGATATACATAGAAGACGAGGTGCGATATACCGCCCGGGAATAATTTATTCTACGCAGCTCTGCGAAACTTATATGGATAATCCTATATTTAGACATGGAGGAATATTTATTTTATGAACATTCGGCATTTCATAATTATCGCTAATCCTATTAGATTTATTGAAATCCGAAACGCTTTTAGGGGCCCGTGTAGGTTCCGTTAGTCAGCGAGAGAGGAAGGCAGAAGGGGCCTGTAAACAGTGTGCGCAGTAAACATTACGAGAGCGCGGATCAGGGAGAGGACTTGAAGTTCTCTTTCACAATGGATGTATGAATTGATGCGGTGTGGGGATGGTTGATTTTCTTCCGCAGTCCGTCTTTGGCCTACAGCAAACGTGTTATACTCGAGCGTTTTCTCGCGATCTCATCCCTCCAGCCTGCTACTTAAGAGGCGGGACGAGGCGAAGGCAGGTCACGGCCAGTATTTCTTCGTGGCAGGTGTGAGAGAACCTCGAAAGCTTTTGGTAGGGAGAGAGAGGAAGAGCTTTTATGCAACGCTGCAGGCGCTATAATAACCCAAGCGGTTGCCCAACCGCTGTAATCTCAGCAACTGAAGGGCGGAAATAGCGGCAGAGGGATGAGGTGGGGAAGGTGGGACTGGAGAAAGCCGTCGGTAACGCTGGAGAAAGCCCGGCGGAAACGTGCTCGGGCCAGCCTTTGATTTACTACAAATTAGGAACGCCCAATTTGTCTACGTTCAACGTGTGTTTGTGCATGCGTGCGCGTACTTATCCCCTAGAGGAAACTCTAGGGATATGGTCTTGGATTCGAGTGTGAAAAACGCCGCGATGCTGCTATGCAGACGGGGAGCATCGGAGTATCTAGCGAGGGAAACCGCCGCGCATACTTGGTCAACTATGCCAGTCGCGTACTTCTTGACTGCTTCTATCCCCCTCGTTCCGAAGCCCGAACAGCTCCATTGGAGACGCTGGAGGAATGGCGCACGCATTTTCCCCGAGGTTCGAGGACTTTTAATTTCTCCGTCCGTGGTGCGGTTAGAGGAAATCTCTTGATCCTCGATTAATCGTCTATTGATAGTCTTCGATATAATACACGAGCGGTTTTATGTGATGAGACTCTAAAAGGACTCCGAAAGAAAATTGATAAAAATGCAAATTTACTTATCATTATTATTATTATTATTATTAATAATATTGTTGTTATTACCTAGCCGGCTACTAAGAGGATCCTACAGACGGACGTATGTCAAGTAGAATCCCTTTACAAACTTTCTACAGATCCTTCTCGCGTTACTCTTAACTACCTAAGTTGCTTTCATCCCTGTTGTTATTGATGTGCTCAAAATTCCCCGTATCGCCGATGCTCAAGAATTTTCTCACGATGTGACAGGTCTCACAGGCGTTTTATTTCCATTGCGAGTTCCGAATAATTCGCTATCTTCTCTCGGATGGTCATCTCCACATTATTCGTGTTTGGTACTGCAATGCCCATCATCGTTATTGTCCTCGCACGTTTGTCGATCGGCGTTATATCCGGTCTATTTGCAGCGATCGCCTTGTCCGTTAAGATGGCTTTCTCGTAGTACATTTTGTGCGTTTCGTTATCCAGGACTGCCTGTGGCGTGTACTTGTAGTACGACTGCAAGCCAGTAGTTAGCTGGTGTTCACAGGCCAGTCGCTGATGGAGAACGTTGGCTATCATGCTGTGCCTGTGTAGATACTCCCCTCGACAGACGAGGCGGGATCCCGATGTGATGTGCTGAATCGTCTCGGAACAACGATGAGGTCGTCTGCACTTATCGTCCTGTATTAGCGGATCCTTGATATATATCCGGTAGTTTTTTGTAACGATGACTTGATCTTGAATAGCAATCATAATATCAGTCTCTGGGAAGCGGTCGCCTCGACTCAACCATTTGTTTGACGCTTCTTCAACAACATAATTCTGGTTGAGGTCATGGTGGTATGTTCCATGTAGTTCTTTTCTCGCCCATGATTGCAAGGTAGTTTCGTAGCTCCTGGTGATTTCGCCGTCGTTCGGGTGGTCTTCTGTCATATTCAGTGGTGTGTGGTTCTGGTTAGCCCGTACTATAGCGTTGTGCATCGGTGAGATTCGCTGCTTCTTATAGAAGAATACCTTCAGCACCTTAACTTGCGCATCTTCCCCTTCTCAATCTGGATAATCCTGCGCTTCCCTAGAACAAAGTCCATCCTGATGTCTAGCAAAAAGGTCTTCGAAATGTCTAGAAGGTGTTTCACTTGTTTTTTGCTATTCGTATAGAGTTTAAGGTCGTCCATGTACAGCAAGTGTGAGATGGTGTATCCCTTTTCCCGACCGATCATCATCTTGAATCCATATTTGGAGCTGTTCAATTGACTTGACAGCGGTTTTAATCCAAGACAAGAATTATTATTATTATTATTATTACTATTGCGGTTAGGGATCGCGGAGGATATTCTACCTCTTGGAAATTCACCGCGACGTGCTGAGGACAACGCGGCTTATCGAGCCCGACGTGTTAACGGGTGAACGCGGGAAAGGTCGACCGAGAGAACATTTCACTCCCTCATATCGCCCCTATCTTTGCTATACTTATAGCATGCATTTGTTGGCTCTCTCGTGCCAAATATACGTCAGGAGCAGAGGGAAACTCGACTGCTTGTGTATTAAATCCGACGCGAGCGCTCCAGCCGTTGGGTTGTTTGACCGTAAACGAAGCGTGGAACTTTCCAAGCGAACTTGCGGTCTCCTCTCTCGCTTCCCCGTACCGAACCGCTTCGCATTCTCGTACATGCGCTTACCATGATATCACTATCCTACGTACGCAGTATAGCATATATATATATATAGTTTCTGGCCACACAGTCTCCGTGCCACAGTCACTAACCCTCTAACGTATTCCCCGTATGGTGGACCACAATTTCCGCGCTGTAGACTTCCGACCTCGTACATATAATAAAGGCTGATAGATAAAGGTATAGTGTTTTCTAGCGAACCTTTTCTCCATACAACGATTCATACCGTTGAATATACCTGCGGGTAATGAGGCCTTGCTATGGAAGATTTGAAATCGAACAAAAAATAATTGTTCGAATCAACAGATTTTATGTTGATGTTCCGTCGCGTAACTATATTCTTTTATTTTATATATTTCAAAGAGCGAAGCACGGAGCGGTGTAGTTTAAGGACTCGGACAATTTCTTAATACTATTTGTTTTTCATGTTATATTTTAAAAGTAAGAATATAGAGTCCTGAAAACAAATTTCTCGATTATTCTCGTTTCCGTGACTGACAAGGCGTTTTTCCAACTAGTTACCTCCATAAAACCCTGCGGGAAATCCCAGACATTACAGTCAAATTCTAATGTATTCTTTTCTTGTTCATTACTCTCTCAGCTGCAACGCACATTTTTGAATCTCAATAATGCTTAATCCTTTACCGGGTCGACCGAACGCGCGGCATAGTTGAACTTTATGACATGATTGTTTGCATGTGTGCTCCAGCGGTCATCTGCTCAGCGCCCTGCCTTTTTGACAAAAAACTTTCTACCCCACCATCCATTCGCAGCGAAATATTATAAGCTAGTTATAATTCGAACTCCGTCCGGGACATCTTCCGAGCACGAGAAGCTCAGTCTATGAAGCTTCTAGTCGCTTGATCAAAAACTCAAGTCAACACGTCTTATCACACGTAAACAAATTCTGTAAAAATCAAGTGTTCTTTATAGTGATTAAATATTGTTGAATAATATAAATTGTATAATCACTAATAACGACCCGCATCCCATTAATTTGCGGCGCGGGAGTGCGTGAAAAATAAAAGCAATGGTGTCAAATTTTTTTAACAATTTGGTGTTAGGATTTACGACCCTGGTCGATGCGCATTTCAAGTCGCGTCGCACAGTAGCCGCGCACACAAAACAGTTGATCAGTCTCCAAGATCCATTACTGTAAAATATAACCAAAATAGGCAACTTTTTAAACATGTTACGTATATGGTAAAGTCTCGTTCCACGTTACCGTCACTCTTCGTTTCCACATTCGACCAATCGTAGGATGGTCGTGTACGCACGAATTCTCGACGTTTTTCCCGTAGGAAATTTTACATCGTACGATAATAGGTAATACGATTTTCATGATTTATCGGCGGACGTCGATCATGAAGACGTCGATCATGAAGAAAGCAAGGCCGGAAGTGGACGCAGAGATAGAACAAGAAATATGTAGAGAGGGAGAGAGAAAGAGCGGCAATCGAGGGGATGAAGTTCGAAAAGGAAACGAAAATTCAATATTTATACGAGAACAGAGGTATTCGCGATTACGCACGGGACATCCTGGCGTCTTTGTAGTCGTCGTCGCGTTTCCCAACGACAGGCACAAGGATGAGAGAATTTCACCTCTGAAGTTGGGTAACGAAAAGTTCCTTATACTCAACTCTCCCTGCTTCTCTCTGGCTCTCTGGCTCTCTCTCTCTCTCTCTCTCTCTCTCTCTCTCTCCGTCTTTCTTTAAAAAAGCGACGGAGTTTCAAAGTCTGTCGCTTCGGTTCTCGCCGACCGACGAGACTGTATTCGTTCTTGAACATCTCGATTCCATGCTCTCATGTTCTCTCCCCTCTTTACAATTTATCCGAGCTTTGAAGATACAACGTGATGAGGAATACCCTCCGTCTCCTCTTTTGTGTAATGCTCGACTTTATTGGAGCTCGTCTTCTTTCGATAGGTGACGATCGAGTGTCTCTTGCTGCTTGACATCGATGTTCTTCCCGTCGACACACCGTCTTTCTCTCTCTCTCTCTCTCTCTCTCTCTCTCTCTCTCTCTCCCTCTCTCTCTCTCTCTGCCGTTTAACGTGTCGCCATGATCATTGCTTCTATGACGATCTCCTACCATTGGGTATATTCAGATCGCCTCAACGAGTATCGCGCATTTGACGTTTCACGCATTATCAGCTGAAACAAGTAAATACGAGATCAAGAAAGTCCACCTGTCACTGGACGGGGAGAGGAGAGCGGAGCACGGACTGTGTTTATGTTGCGAGCCGAGCGGGAGGGGACAACGTGGCGTAAGGAGTAGGGAGAAGATAGGCGCTTGACGGCCGGAATAGGAGAGAGAGAGAGAGTATACAAGCCTTGACATGCAGGACCCGAACGTGCAAACGATCGTCAAAGCTTGAGGTGAACAAACACACCGTATCACACAGAACACCATAACAAAAACACACAAATTCCGACGACACGATATTTCACTAACACCACGCGACGACGCAGCTCGGCTGATTGCCATTCCATCCTTGGAGACGGGGAGCAGCGCCACTGGAGGAAGGGAATCGATTCAATATCGATTACACAGCGCGTACACATCAACCAAACAAGATTGTGGCGGCACCATCCCAACTGGCAACCTCGAAATCGGGAGATTCAAACAAAGAGTGAATGTGGAAAAAGGCTCTTAATAAATAAACTAGAATATTATCAAACAATTATCATAAGATTAACGTCATAAAAAACGTAAAACTTAAAAATGGGAAATTGTCCATACAAATCCTAGAACAAAAAATTACATATTGCTTGAATAAATAAATTAACTATTTGTGTTTAAAAGAGTCTCCGAAATTTAATTGCCACCAAACCCAAAACTGCGTCATAATCATCGTGTTCCACAAAGAAAATTAATATTACAAGTTCTTACTACTTTCTGTTGCTATGCGAGAACGACGAACAGCGAAACGTTGGATTGCGAATGAGAAAAAGAGAGAGAGAGCCCCGATAAAAAATGCATTCCAAGAAATGCAACCACGAGCAGGGGAGAGAAGCTCATGAGCGCGTTTGTCCAAAGCTACCGAGGGGAACGAAGCTTCCATTTCTTCGGTTCTTTCATATGCGCTATATGTGTACTCGCGAATATCCTAGCAGAACGTCAACCAGCTCCCTCTCGTTCGAGTGTAATGTTCCCAACAACAGGCAAAATATACTATATATGGGCTTATATATTATATATATTCATAGTTACAATATAACAGAGTATATGTACCGCAGAGAGTACTACAGACTGTGTAGCTACGTGAATACACATTCCCATGAAAAAGGGGTAGTCTCTCCAGCTATTGATTGTCCTGACGTGCCGGGAATCGCGAACGTGGATTTCACCTCGTCTCGCTACGAGAGGACGTGTAGCACTGTGGAAAACAGGGGCGCGAGAGGGGGGTGAGAAAAAGGTGAGAGGGAGGGTCGGAGGGAAGGGGTGAGCAACCACGGGGGCAAGTATAGTATGTTGTGTCCTGAATCCGTTATTGAGAAGAAAGAGAAAAATGAGGGAAACAGAACGGGGCGAAATGCGAAGGGTACGATGTACGCACGGTAGAAGGATTATTTCACCGGCGAGCGAATCGGCTAATAAAATATTAGCACAACAAACGAAACGTGTTTTGGAAATTGCGATAGAGAGTAAAAATATGTTTTCAATTTTGGGAAGGAGTCGTTGGAATTATATAGTTGAGTACACTTTACGAAAATTTTCCGACGTCGTTTTTGTCGATAGGTAAAAGCAGTGTGTAACGTTTGTGTAATTATTGTTTGCTCGTTATTTTGCTTTCAGAGCTTGCGGAATATGAATACGACGAACACGACGGACGCGTGCGAGACTCGTGATCCCTGTCAGCACGGCGGAATTTGCATATCAACTGACAGCGGTCCTATATGCGAGTGTCGTACCGGCGATTACGAGGGCATCTACTGTGAAAAAGGTACGGGAGAGAAAAGAAGAGGGAAAATAGTGTTTTACACATTTAGTTATTATCTGCGCTTAATGACGCTTGGAAAAGTAGATAATTATATAAAGGGCATTACAGTTATTTGTGAAGTTGGACAAAATTATTTTATTGGTTAGAAATATTTAAGTCTAACACGTGGCCCAAATGAAACGTCCATTGAAAATCTACTATCAATTATACTACGACCTCTCGTTCTCGATGATTATGTATAGTAGCGCCAGACATGCTCATATCCACAACGTTTAGAGTGTTTTTAAATCCCCGCCTCGGCACGGCCTGTGCTCGGCGGTGGCGGCGCTGCATGTCCTATATCCGTTTCGTTGTGGCCAACAAGTTCATGCACGAATAGAGTTTCATTCAATAATTAAGATTACAAATTATTGAAGAGCGAGTAAACAATGGGAAAGGAAAAGAAACGTAAGCGGCCTCGATCGTCTTCCAAAGAACGGAGAGAAGGCGACGTGAAAACCGCAGCGGGATTACACAAAATGAAAACAGAGATAGATAACCTCAAAAAATTGATTACGGATTTCGTTTCGCAGACACGAGGTACAGCCAAGAGAGAAATCTTCGAGAAATGAGGATGCAGGTAAATCAAGGAAGAAGAATAAGAAATTTATGTGTGTTTTTTTCCATACGAACAAACAGAGGGCAAGTTGCACACGAACTTTCCTTCCCAATAAGGGAAAAAGACATGTATATGAGCAAGCAATTATAATTGAATAGGCTCCACACGAGCAATTAATCATAATTGATTACGAGATTGAATTATATTTGAATATATAGAATTATATATTTCAGAAAAGTATGCAAACAAGGAGAACGTTAATCCCCATGACGACAATCGAGCGGAAGAGTTGCTGAAGAAAATGAAGAAAGGAAAGACTCTCAAAAAGAGAGCTATAACGAGGGAATGACGAAGAGATTCTGAATCTCCTGGGAGACGACCGAAACGCAATTCAGAGTGGGGCGGTCAAGCTATACCCAGAGTTTAAAAATCGCTGGCAAGTCTGGATGAAAGAAGAGCTTTCTGAAGACAACAGGAAAGGTCTGACGAATAAATATTCTCGCAAAGAGGACCTGTATGCAGAATCCCCCAAAGTTAATTTAGAAATTAGCGCAGCAATGACAGACATGGCAAAGAAGAGAGACGAGCATTTCGCCCAGACACAGGAATGTGTTGGCACTGCCATTGTATTATTGGGGGGCAGCAGTTACTCTCGACGACTCTGAAAACGAAGTCGATCAGATGAAACTAATCGAACTTCTGTGCGACATGGGAAAATTATTGGCCGACGGGTTCCATCAACAGTCCGTGGGGAGAAAATCTTTCATTACACCGATGATGAAGAAAAGTGTTAAGCCAATTGTGGAGGCTGCTCACTCAGATGAGTGGTTTTATGGACAGAAATTAGCCGATCAGATTAAGGAGGTGAAAACGATCGAAGCAGCATGCCAAAATCTCAAGGGCTCTGATACAAAGTTAACCAACAAAACACAAAATCAGGGAAACTAGAGAGGCCCGTCTGCGCAATACAGACAGATGGGCGGATACCAGAGACAACAATTCGGGCAATTCAAACAGAGGGCTCCATACCGATCAACTCACAATCGGACGAGTCGCGGCAAGAACCGTCCGGCGAAAGAGCCATGGAACAAGTAGAGGAAGTAAAGAATATTGCAGAAAGATTGCGCCTGTCCATGAATGAATTGGCAAACATTACGAGCGATCAATTTATCAGAAATTGCATTAAGGAATATAAAGTTCCATGTGCAAAAGCCGAGTACGAAATCAGACTTCCTGAACAGCAAAAATGGAAAAGCGGAGATTTAAGGTCATTACATGTCGAAATGGAAAAATTATTACGAAAAAACGCAATTGAAAAATGCGACGAATGCGATGGAAAATTTGTATCCCCAATCTTTTTAGTGCCCGAACCGGATGGCTCGAATCGCTTTATATTAAATTTAAAGCAGTTGAATAAGTTCATCGAAGCACCTTACTTTAAGATGGAGGACATTCGGTCGGGTAAAATTTCTATAACCAATGACGGATTTATGGCCGCGCTCGATCTCAAAGATGCATATTTTTTAATACCCGTACACAAAGAAGATAGATTATTTTTAAGGTTTATTTTCCAAGAAAAAATGTACCAATTACGTTTGGTTTATCTATAGGCCCGTACCTGTTCACGAAAGTGATGAAGCCCGTAATGAGTGTGCTGAGGAGTTTGTTGTCATCTGCTGAGGAGTGTGCTGAGGAGGTTTTTGTCGTCTATATACTTCTACGATATACTGTGCATAGGGAAACATTTCCGAAACTGTCAGAAAAATGTACTTGAATCAAAAAAGTTATTAGAAAAACTGGGGTTTATCATAATCAGAAAGAAAAGGTCTCTAATCCCATCGCGGAAATGTAAATTTCTGGGATTCATAATTAACTCAATAGATTACACAATAGAGCTAACTGATAGGGAAAAAGGACAAATTAAAGCCTACTTGAAAGTTATACAGTAGGAACAGCATGTCAAATTAGAAATTGTGCACATTTCTTGGGAGTTTTAAACGCGGCATGTCCTGCAGTTACTTACGGGACTGTTCATTCTAAAAGACTTGAAAGGGAGAAATTTCTCATGCTAATAATTAACAACAAAAATTACGAGGCACGCATGATCATAAGCAACAAGCTGAAAGAAGATTTAGAATGGTGGAAAGTAAATAGTCATGTCGGGGTAAATCTAATAAAAAAGTATAACTATAAAATTGAGATTTTTTCGGATGCCTCTCTGACGGGTTGAGGGGCTCACTGTAACGGACAATCGGCAAACGGCTGGTCAAAGAATGAAGAAAAAAGCACCACATTAACTATCTAGAACTTTTAGCCGCTTTTCTCGCCCTCAAGAGCTTTGCATGTCAATTACGCAATAGCGAGGTTTTACTTAGGATGGATAATACCACGGCAATAGCGTATGTAAATAAATTTGGGGGTGTGCAGTTCCCAATTTTGAGTGAGCTTGCACGTCAGATCTGAGCATGGTGCGAAGAAAGAAGAATTTGGTTGCAGGTTTCTTATATCTGATTGAAAGAAAATAGGTATGCCGACACTGCCTCATGAATCACAAATACGTATACAGAGTGGGAACTGGCCCAAAGGGCGTTCGAAAAGATAAATAAAAGATTCGGGACATTCAATATAGATTTATTCACCACAGATGCAAACAAAAAAGTGAAACAAATTTGTTGGAGGTTTCCAAATTCAAATGTGTTTAAAGTCGATGCATTTACAATTTCGTGGGCAAGTGAGAAACCAAACGCGTTTCCGTCTTTTGCTTTAATTCTACCGACTCTTACAAAATTTGTCACGGATAAGGCTAAAGGCGTTGTGTTAGTACCGTATTGGCCGACTCAGTCATGGTATCCGCTATTCAATTTGCTGCTCAGGAAGCCTCCGATTGTTTTTAAACCGAGTAATAAACTACTGTTATCCCCTTGCAGAGAGAGGTGTCACCCAGTAGTCAGGACACTTTCTCTGGTGGCTGGGCACCAGCGTCAGGCAGGCATTTTTTAAAAAGAGACTGGCGAAGGAAGCAGCTGACATCATGATGAATTCACTCGCGGAATCGACGATGAGGCAATACGAATCATCGCTTAAACACTGGTGGATATTTGCCAAAGCAAATAACTACGATATATTTCACACCGATAAGTTTAGAATAATCGAATCCCTAACAAAACGCTTCAATGGAGGAGCAGAATATGGGACGTTAAACTCCGACTGAGCTGCGATTACATTAATAATGTCAGAAAACTTCTCAAGGGGCGGGATGATAGCCGTTTCATGCGCGGTGTCTTTAGACAAAGACCAACGAGAGCAAAATATTCAACGACATGGGATGTTGATCCAGTTCTAGATTATATTGAGGATCTGCCGTCCGGAGATGCCACAAATTTAAAAGATCTCGCAGAAAAGACGATTTGATTTGTAAGGATGGTTTATTAAAGGTGCCAACAAACTCAATACACCTCTACGCTATGGTTTAGAATTAACTTTATTAATACCGTATCTGAGCTTTCGGCCGAGCATGTCGTTACCCATCGGCGGTTATCGGAAGATTCTGGCACAGCCTGCTTTGTCTTCGCTCGCTCGTCGGTAGCACCACACTACGCAGTCAGTTGCTCGTCAGCGCGCCAAAACATTGTTCTTAGTTTAAGTCCGTTTCGGAATACCCTTACAGATTATTGCTCCTAACAAGAGCGCATCGCTTACAAACAATGGCGTTAATCGGCATACGCAATATCGGAAAAAAGAAAACCGTAATTCAAATAAAAATGCCAAAAACTGATTAAAACTTCAAAGCCCGGGAAATATCAACCAAATTTCGTATTACCATTCTTTGAAGAAAAAAAATATATATGTGCAGCAAGAGGAGTGTTAGAGTATACAGAACGTATGAAAAATATTACAGGGGTATATACCAATTTGTTTATCTCAGTAGTTAAGCCTCATAAACCCGTGACGGCACAGAATTTATCCCACTGGGAAAAGGCTATTCTCAAAAAAGCAGGGATCGATACGAAGATTTTTTCATCTTATAGTGCAAAACATGCAACCATTTCAAGAGCGATAAGTAAGGGGATTAGTATCGACATAATTAAACGTATAGCGGGATGGTCAGAAAAGTAACAAATCTTCGCTAAGTTTTAATACCGGCCGATGGAAAACAGAAATGAAGTATTCTCTCTGTCAATTTTGCGTTCATAAAAATATTATGCCGGTTGTAACTTTCCGAAAAATAAATTTTTATCTTTCTTTTTGCTTTTGTCCCAGGCTCTAAAAATCTACACATAATCATTGAGAACGAGACGTCGTACTATTATATTTGTCATTCTTCTAAAAATGTATACTTTTTCATTGTAAAGCGCTTATTTTATTTTTAAAGAATAAAAATTGAATTCTTATTTAATCGAAACACGCCTGAGAAAAGCCATAAAATTGAAGGGAGTACAACTCTGGTCAGAAGGGAAAAAACTGAAAGCTTTGTATATTTTTTATCTTTTGCCCAGGGTTTTTCAAAAAATGAAAACGGGACCATGGTATACGGAATCTGTGATAGATTTCTGCTCGGATACTTGGATGTGTTTCTTGGGGCGATTAAAAAAGTTGAACGATTTGAGATATTTTAATTTATTGGATTTTTGAGAATTATGCGATTTCAAAGCTTCGGGACATGGAAGTTCAAATAATTTAAAGGACGCATGCAAACATGAATTGGGATCAGACAAGTACTTATACATGATAAATCACGAAAATTATAAAACTGAGACAGATGAAAGTCGAAAAATATGCGATTCGCAATTTTTAAATGTGTCCAATCGAAAATTGGCCGAGTCACATGAGACAGCAGATTGCGATACTACAATTGCTTTTTCGTATGAGAAATCCACCTATAAAGCTCCATGATCGTTTTACCTATCACGAATCGTGGGTTGTAATTTGTCCCACGTTAAAGGAAGAAGTTCCGGAATTGTGTACCTGCAACTGGAAAGATAAATAGAAGAGCTATACGTACCCAACGGAAGGGAGAATATGTCCCTTTCTAAATGTTCTCTCCACGTCGTTCGTTGAGGTACCACTAGAGGGTAGATAATGCGATTGAGCTGTGGCGGCTGATCTGCCACTCGCGCATGCGGTCGGTACCGCAGGCAGCAGCGATGCGACGCCAGCGCCCAGACGGGCGAGGAAACAAACACTGGTGCCTCGCACGCTATATGGAGTTTCCTCTGTAGTGAAATGTACATAGTCTAAGAGCGTTCTTCTTACACGCGATTCTTGTTCCTAGGCTTCTTAAGACACACGCTTCATCCAGAAGTAAAATCCACTTTATATAGTTGCAACCTGCAATAAATATTGTTGAAACTTAATTCCCAACGTGTTCCTATTATTATTATTCTTTGGGGTCAAGCCCATAATTGGTGACCCCGACGTGATCTCTGCGGATATCACGCTCAGGGAACACGTGGCGTGCCACGCGGACGCGCAAAGTGCCGGTTATCTCTTGTGCACATTTCCTTGAGTGCGTATTTATTTCTTGTGCAATTCTTGTAAGTGAGACATTTTGCGCGATGGCCACGTAACATTCTCCTGCACCCAATTAGAGAATTGACAGTGATCGTGATGGCGAGCGTCGCACGGTTCCGCCATTCGACTACAACGTTTCTCTTTTGGCGGGCACCGCGGAAATGAATGCGAGTGCGTCAACACAGCCGTACGTTCCGAACGTCGATGCAGTCCGGGATTGCAAACTTCCGGCATTCTGGAAAACTAACCCGGTCATGTGGTTTCTGCAAGTGGAATCCATTTTTCACACACATGGCGTGAGATCTGATCACAACAGGTATCATCTCGCGGTCGGCGAGCTCACCTCGGACGCAGTTCTAACAGTCGAGGACATAATCAAATCGCCGCCTGCTACTGGCAAGTACGAGTATCTTAAGGCCCGTAATCAGTCGTCTCTCGGAATCCTCAGACAGGCAATTACATAAATGTCTCACTGAGCTTGAGCTGGGTGCAAAGAAACCATCAGAGCTCTTACGGGAGATGAGATCCTTCGCTGGTGATCGAGCCTCGGAGGACGTGCTGAGAGTGCGATGGCTTGCACTACTTCCGCTAACTCTTCAAGGCTTGTTGAGAGTTTTTCAAGTTACATCACCGCTCGAGGAGCTTGCTAAGGGTGCTGACACTTTTCTCGAGAATGGACTCGGACAGGGTGTGATGGCTGCAGCGCCACACGCTCAACACAGCCGTTCGCCGACTCGTCTACATCCGTCATCATCTGACGCCGTGGTAATGGAGTTGAGAGAGATTCGAGAAATGCTCTCGCAGCTCATTATTTTGAATAAAAATTCTCTCGCTGTAGCAGCAAGTAAACCTAATCACCAGAGTCGAGGTCGTTCTAGACCACGCGCAGCAACTCCCGCATCTGGGACCACGGCGATGGGCATGTGCTCTTATCACCAGCCATATGGGACCAACGCACATCACTGTCTTCCGCCATGCTCATATGCGAGCAACTCAGCCCCGCAGTCGGCAAACTAATTGTGCTGTCTTTCGTACAGACGGTAGAGGATGGCAACAATAAAGTTGTACCCACGGAGTGCCGTCTGCTCATCATTGATCGTCATCTGAATAAACGGACGGTCCCTGATGACTCGGGATGTATTATCTCAATTATGCGTAGACTTGGTCCTTTCCGCCATGCGCAGCCGACAGACTACAAACTGTATGCAGCTAACAACACCGTCATTGACACCTACGGGAGGCAAATCCTGAAACTCAACATTGGATTACGTCGCGAGATCTGCTGGACATTCATCGTCGCCAACGTCTCAACAGCGATCATCGGACCCGACCTTCTCACGCATCACGGTCTTTTCATTGACCTCAAGGGACGTCGCCTTCTCGATCGTGATACACTGCTCGCCACTGGTTGCAGTCTGGCACAGACTACAGTTCACACGGTCTCCACAGTCTCCTTGACCGACGTAGATTCCTCAGCGTTGCAACCTGCTTACAGGCAATTGCTCTGTAAGTACATTGAGATAACTAAACCGCCAATATCAACCCGAACAGTCAACCCTGTCGCACATCACCTCGTCACGATAGGTCCACCCGTTGCTGAACGCCCACGCCGTCTCACAGGAGACAAACTTCAGGCCGCTAAAGCAGACTTCGACATACTGCTGCACTATGGTGTCACACGACCTTCGAGCAGTCAGTGGGCCAGTTCCATTCACATGGTTCCAAAGAAGCTTGGCGGCTGGCGTTCAACAGGAGATTATCGCAAGCTTAATACTCCATTGAAATGTTACAAAAATAAGCCCTAACCGTGCATTTATCAAAGTCAGCAATTTTGTTGTATGCATAGGGAATGGTATAGGAAGCTTAAAACCGAGTTTGTGGAGTTATGACCCTTGAGGAAAATCCGCCATCTTGAAAAAGGGGTAAAACAGTTTTTGCATTATAACAATGAAACTATCCACCGCGCAAGAAAATTATTAAGTTATTTTTGGTAGGGAATTGAATTCTCTACAAATTTGCTCTCTTGCCTTTTTGTCGTAAAATCAAAAATAACAAAGTTATTAACAAAAACGACAAAAATTAAAGAACAAATTACTTAAACTTGTAACTTTTTTCTTTTCAGTTTACAGAAAAATATGTTGAATGCATTTCGATAGAACACCTTCTGACGAATAAATTTCACTATAAATCTCTTAAATTTTGTTAATTTATAAACATTTTACAGCGCTGTAAAGATAACATTGTCACCGAGTACTTGGAAATAGGGATAAAAATGAACGATCAATCGTCGTTTTTTTGCAAATTTCATTAATTTCGACGGACAAATTTCATTTGTTGCTATTGCAATGTTGATAATAATTAGTTATGAACTCTTTTCTACACCACCTACGAGGTAGAGCATACAGGCGCGTTTTTTTAACGTGGTGCCCCCAGTATTCACGGACATATCCCTAATGATTTTTTAAATTTTTTATATTATTCATTCATCGGTAATTTACATTCTATTGGGTCCTAAATCTGTTTGATGGGCCAGGCTGTTGTTCGGGATCTGGTTGAGGATCGGCGTTAAATTGTTCAGGTGGGACGGGTAAATAGAGTGGCGTCAATGTTGGCTATTCGTCATCTAAATTTTCCTCATCTATTAATTTTGTAATTTCCATGACGTTGCTGCAGATCCTGCAGATCTCTCCAGAACAATTGAGACACACTGCTGAGCGTTTGAGGCCTGCTTTTCGACACCCCCACATTGCACCACAGTTCCCTCGCCGATCATTAATTTCAAATTAGAAATTATTGTAGAAATGGAGTAGAATATTCAACAATGTAGTGGGAAAATAAGTTCATAACGAATTATTATTAACATAGCAACGAATAAAATTTTTCCGCCGAAATTAATGAAATTTGCAAAGAAACGACGCATAATCGTTCATTTTTATGTCTATTTTCGAGTACTCCGACACTTACCTTTGCAGCACTGTAAAATGTTTATAAATTAACAAAATTTGAGACATTTATAGTGAAATTTATTCGTCAGAAGGTGTTCTATCGAAATACATATTTGTCTGTAAAATGAAAAGAAAAAAGTTACGAGTTTAAGTAATTTGTTCTTTAATTTTTGTCGTTTTTTGTTAATAACTTTGTTATTTTTTATTTTACGACATAAAGGCAAGAGAGCAAATTTGTAGGTAATTCAATTTACTATAAAAAACAACATAACAATTTTCTTGCGCGGTGGATAGTTTCATAGTTATTTTGAAAAAACTATTTCACCCCTTTTTCAAGATGGCGGATTTTCCTCAAGGGTTACAGCCCCACAAAGTTGCACTTAAGCTTTTCATACACCCCCCCCCCCCCCCCCTATGCACCAGAGAAAAAAATTGCTGACTTTGATAAATGCGGGGTCAATGTAACATTTCAATGGACTATAACAAGCAAACTGTTCCGGATCGTTATCCTGTTACTGTTACAGCGTACTTCATCGACGATCTTATCGTCTTTTCGAGCAACGAGGATGAACATTTGCAGCACTTGGAGCAGATCTTTAAGATCCTCCATGACAACAATCTCGCCATAAATCCGAGCAAATGCCAATTCGCCAAGGGTGAGGTTACCTATCTGAGGTACTCACTCAACACCAACGGATTTACACCACCTGCAGACAGAATTCAGGCAATTCTCGCATTTCCCAAGCCGGAAACGATCTCCGACTTGCACCGACTTCTCGGGATGGTCAACTGCTATCGCCGCTGTGTACCACACGCGGCTGAGATTCAAGCTCTACTGAACGTGTTTCTCAAGAATGCAAGAAAACGCGACAAGCGTAAAGTTTCCTGGTCTTCAGAGTCCGAACGCGCAGTTGATCATTGCAAACAGAGCATAGCTTCCGCAATCCGAACGGCCTTTCTCTCGCCTTCTGCATCACTCGCACTGCACGGACGCCTGAGGCTTCGCCATCGGCGCATCACTGGAGTAACTTGAAGATGGTTCCTGGAAACCATTTGGGTTTTTCACACGAAAACTTTCTCCAGCCGAGACAAGGTACAGTACGTACGATCGAGAGCTTCTCACCATTTTCGCGAGCATTAAATTCTTCCGACACATTCTCGAGGGACGTGAATTCACGACTAACACGGATCATCGTCCGCTAATCACCGCTTTCTCTCAACGCATGGACAAGGCTTCGCCTCGGCAACTTCGACAGCTCGACTTCATCTCTCAGTTCAACACGGCTATCGTCTACATCAAAGGACAGGATAACGTTGTAGCTGATGCGCTCTCTCGAATCAGCGCTGTTAACATGCCCAGAGTCCTTGATTCGGAAATTATCCGACACGCTCGGGCAACTGACGACGAGCTAGATGCACTGCGTCTAAAGTTTTCGCTCGATCTTCAAGAGCTCACCGTTGAAGGCCACGACATCTCCTGTGACGTCTCGACGGGCCGAGTGCGGCCATACTTACCTGCCAGTCTACGCAAACGTGCATTTGACATCGTCCATGGGCTGGCGCATCCGAACGGCCGTACAACTGCTCGTCATCTCTGTGAAAAATTCTTCTGGCCTGTAATAAAGAAAGACGCCATTCGCTGGTCGAAGGAGTGCATTCCCTGCCAGCAGTCCAAAATTTCTCGGCACATCGATGTACCAAATAATCGATTTGACCACGTTCACATTGATCTCATTGAGCTTCCACCGGTGAAAGGTCTGCGATACTGCCTAACCATAATCGACAGAGTCTCACGATGGCCAGTGGCTGTTCTGCTTCCAGACATGGAAGCCGACACGTGTGCAACTGCCTTTTTCGTGCGCTGGATTGCGCAATTTGGCACTCCGCTGGCATAACGACTGACCAGGGAACTCAATTTGAGTCTCGTTTGTTCTCAGCACTCGCCCGCATGGTGGGCCCGAACAGAATTCATACAACGCCATATCGCCCTCAATATAATCGATTGTTTGAGAGATGGCACGGGACCGCCAAGGCTGCTTTAATGTGTAACGCTACGACACCCTGGCCAGAGCTGCTTCCGTCAGTGCTGTTGGGACTTCGCACGTGCATTAAGGAAGACATCAATGTCTCACTAGCCCAATTACTTTAGGGCACGGAATTACGGATTCCAGGTTAGTTCTTCCTCACGGACGATCTACCTCCTAACCCGATTTTTTTCCTCGAAAAGTTTCGGGAAAGTATCAGACAAATCCGTCAAACGCCAACAGCGCATTACACAAAATCACGCTGTTTCATTCTTAAGAATTTGTATACCTGCTCGCACGTTTTCCTCAAAGTGGACGGAGTCAAACGACCGCTTGATCCTCCATACTCTGGCCCTCCTGAAGTCATTGACCGAATGGATGATCGAGTTTTCATTATACCAGTCAATGGCAGCGACAAGGCAATTTCAGTTGACCGTCTCAAGCCGGCATTTATTGTAAAAAACGGACCAAAATGAGTCTGACCGAGATGAGGTTCAGCAATCGTCTTCCTCGCAAGGATCACCATCTGCGGAAGATCGGCAGGAATCATTGGAACATCGATCAACCACGATGGACCGATCCATCAAAACCTACGCTAGCATTACCAAAAGAAAAGGTGTCGTTCCCTTCCTTACCCAGTCAGGTTACTGAGGGGGGAGTGGTTATAGAGGCTGATCTGCCACTCGCGCGTGCGGTCGGTACCGGAGGCAGCAGCAATGCGACGCCGGCGCTCAGACGGGCGAGGAAACAAACACTGGTGCCTCGCACGCTATACGGAGTTTCCTCTGTAGTAAATTGTATATAGTCTAAGAGCGTTCTTCTTACACGCGATTCTTGTTCCTAGTCTTGTTAAGACACACGCTTCATCCAGAAGTAAAATCCACTTTATATAGTTGCAACCTGCAATAAATATTGTTGAAACTTAATTCCCAACGTGTTCCTATTATTATTATTCTTTGGGCTCAAGCCCATAGAGCTCTCTCTTCTCTCAGCAAGCTAAGCGTAAACTTTTCAATATCATTAGACAATCTCATCTTGTTGTGCTTCTATATATATGGATCACATACACTACCGGAACAGGAGAAGTCTAGAAGACTGTTCAGAACGAACGAAGGGGAAGAGAGTGCGCGCGCGTGTGTGTGTGTGTGTGTGCGTGTGTGTGTGTGCGTGAGACAGAGAGAACGAGAATGAGTGAGAGGGAGAGAGGAAGAACGAGAAAGAGAATGATGGAGAGTTAAACAGACGAGAACAACGGTGAGCGAACCAGCTTGAACGTGACTTTGCCAAATTTGTCATCGTCGTCTATACTTCTTGCGCATAGTCATCATCGTTCTCATTGGTGTGATGTGTTCCGCTGGTAAGGTAATTCGTTTTCATGACGAAGATCGTGAGAGCAAGCGTGAAACGTGAGAACAAGTCAACTAGTTGGCTTCAATCGTGTAAGTTGCACATGTATATAGGGGAGAGTAGCCTAGGATGGACCGTTTTGACATTTTTTATTTTATGCGAAGATGCACATGTTTTTGATGTATACATCTTACTATACTTGTTGAAAAAATAATTTACAATGTAAACAACTATATTTAAAAAATTTATGTTTTTTGTCCAATCAAGGCAACCAATCTCCCAGATGGGACCACCGGTTGCCTAAATTAGACCATTACATACAATTATTTCTTGACATTTAGGCTCACTTCAGCACATTTTGTGTGCACCCAAACGTGACATTTGATGCACCGAATCATGTCTGCTTCTTTTTCTTCCTCAGACATAAAATAAAACCACGTTGTCTTGTTTTGTCTCTTTTGTCTTGTTGTTCCAAATGTTGTTGGTTTTTCCTTCTTTTGCTGCAATTTTAAGAGATTTTTATTGCTTGCCATTAATTTAGCTTTTTAGACAGCTCCACTAGCTCGATAAGACGGTGGTCCTGGCTGTGAATTCAGTTTTGGAAGCGGTGACGCTTCATGGAAAACGTTCTCAAAATTTTCGATTGTTCTAGTTTGACGTTCATCAACAGCAGAGTCATCACCTTCACTGTCACTTGTTGATGTCGATGTTGGCTCAGACTCAGTACTTGGTTTAGGTTGCAAAATATCTGATGGTGCAAATTGGCTATCTTGAAAGACATGTCGATTAACAGGCCAAACACCAGAGGCACGGAAAGCATTCTCGGCAGTTGCAACTGTAGCTGCTTTTCCATATGCTTCACTCAGTAATTTATAAATCTGCATTTGGCTTATTTTGTCCCCCTTATAGTGACGAAGAAAAGTTGTTTCTGCCTGAGTAAAATAAATTTGTAATGGACGAAAGGAAGCAACGTCTAAAGGCTGCATACACTGCGTAGTGTGTCCAGGCAACTGCAATTATATTATTCCGTTATCTCGAGCGAAGCAACATGCATCCAAGTTTCTTTTGTGCGTGGTATGTCCATCTAGTAATAAAAGTACCTTCTTGTCATTGCTACAACTGACATGATATTTAAAACGTTCAAACCAGGTAACGAAGAACTCGGAATTTATGTATCCGGTATCTGAAATAGTAACAATGCTTGCTGACGGTGCTCCAATTTCTAAATCGTTGTCGATTCTCTTTCTTTTAAAAATTCTACTTGGAGGGACATAAACCCCAGTAGCACTAACCGCGTATACCATAGTTGTATTAACTCCGCACTCACCACTCGGTATAGCCCCAACTTATCGTTTACCTTTACGCGCAATCACCTTTTGCATCGATTTCTACACAGTGGAGAATCCCGATTCATTGACGTTAAATATGGTGTCAGTAGTAAGTTTATTTTTATCCACACTTTCTCCTAAATATCAAAAAGATGGTGAACATTCTCTCGATTGAATCCGTTTGCCCTTGCCATAGAGGTTCCTTCCGGCCTGAGTAAGGACAGCTGCGGATTTCACCCCATAAACGCATAAAACCATTTCTTCCCGGCAGTTTTCTTGTCTTTGTTGAAAGAGTGTGGCAATGAATATTTTTCAGCAGGATCAAACGCTAATTTTCTTATTTCTTCAATAGTTAATCCAAAAAAACATTCTTCAAATTGCAGAATGTTTTCAGCAAGAAGATTTTCCATTCGGACAGAAAATGTAGGAAGTCTACCGAGTCTTTTCATTTCATTCACATTTTAAATTTTCCGTCAGCGTGTTTTAATAGTTGCTTTAGGAATGGAATAAATACGACTGCACTCGTTTAAACCACAGTCCCCATTTTTATAAGCGTGAACAGCCATTAAAAGTTCTCTTTCAGACCAACGCCCTTCCGGTGCTCTTTTAGCCATATCTGCCCTAAAAAATTCAAAATAAATCAACAATGGATGGCGAAATAGGGCGACGCTAGGATTTTTTGGACGTGAGCATGAGGAAATTTTTTATTTAATTTCTATACAAATACAACAACTTTGTACTTTGAAACAAAAATTGTATTGCAGAGGTTTTACATTGTTTTTACATTCGATCCTTACGTCCCACGCCTTATCGTCGAACTGACTGACAAGAAAACATTTTTCGGGTGCTCCCCCCCTCCCCCCCAATTTCGATGAAATTTGGTATGCTTATAGAATGGACAAAAATAGGCGACACGTATTTTGTTATACGTACCAAGTCCAATGTTTACGGGGTCACGTACAGTTAGGACTTCGAAAAAAAGGAGTTTTTTGCGAATTTTTTTTGGGGACACATTTAAATAATTAATCGTAAATCTTTTTCCATACAAAAGACATATATTTTAAGTAAATAATACAATTTTTTTATTGCAAAATATGCAGAAATTTTTCCATAACCGCACGTAACGTAGGGGTCCCAAAAAAAGGTCCTCCGCGGTGATCAGTGCAGCTCGTCACCGGATCGTCCGAAATCAAAATAAAAGTAGGGATCATTAGTTAATGACATAATGCTCCGGTTGATCAAAGAATTTGAAAATTTTATGATTTTTCACAAAATGGTGGATGTTGGAAGTCAAAGTTGTGTTTTCGACCCAAATTTTGCTCACATTTTCAGCTATAAAAAAAAAAATAATCGCATAGAAAAATCCTTCGTTCATCCGGAGGACAATTATGTCTAGAAAAAGTGAGCAAAATGTCAAGTCGATCGGTAAAGCCGTTTCCGAGGTACAGTGATCACCGTGTTCGAAAACATAGTTTCGAGAAAAACGCATTCAAAGTTTTCAGTACGATTTACATGCAGAAGAAAAATTTCCGTTCAAAGTTACATATCTCCATACCCAACAGTCGGATTCGTCTAAAATTTTCACAGAATACTTTTCAAATGTGCTACTTTTAGAAAATGTAAAAAAAATCGTTTTTTTGAAAATTCTAACTGTACGTGAACCCTTAAGGGGTCTAGGGCGACCTCGCAAATCGGGATGTTTTTCGTTCATCGTTGATAACGTTTGAACGGTAGGAGACATCAACAAATTTCAAACTACAACAATGTTTATTTTTTCACGTACTACATATTGGATATAAGAATAATATAGATAACAACAAATTTCATATTGTTTATTGCAAATTTGCAATTTTTTCATACGTGTCTCCGAGAGTTTATAACCGATTGGGATGCAAATTTGCATATAGGTAGAGGATGAAAAAATAAAGGCGACGAGTTTTTTGTATTGTTCCGATATCTCATAATTAAGGGGTTGAAACTGCTCTTAAATTTTTTAGTCCTTTGCATCGTATGATCAAGTAGCCTTTTGCCATTCCGGGTTAAATTCACGTTAATATAAGTTCGTTTCAATAGGCGAGTGCATATTTGTAAATTCCACTCACCCCCTACCTCAACCATCCCCCTCTCGAACGTTCACAGTTCTTACCGAGCGACATGGGTGAAAATTTGTAGAAATAAAATGGGTTACACTGGAAGTACAATCAGTCGAAATAATCGTTTCTTTATATCCTTTCGTAACTCTTTCCTTACTTCTAAATATCTTATGATAGCTCTCGCTACGCATAATTGACGGTGTCGCAAAATGGCAGGACTAGCAACGGTTGTAATGCCCCGACCCGCGATGTCTTAATGATATCCGGGATTTTTATCTCCACGCCGGAATCTGAAATAAATATGTTTTCGATTAAAAACAGTGAAAACGTTTGAACGCGATGCCCCGTTCCTAATGCTAATAACATTACGAGTTTTTCCGTAATTTGACATATGTTTAACTCTTCCAGGGGATATAATTCCGCCATCTTTATTAGCACTCTATCGATATTCCAAATTTTGTCATATTTTGGTTTTTGAGGTCTTACAATTAGCCGAAAAACTCCGCGAAAAACCCGGGTAACATCGCTGTTACCCGATTCGCTTGCTGGTGATGCTAATAAAATTGCTGCCTGAGCCGAGTTTAATGTACCATACGCAACTCCTGCTTCGAATTTTCCCATTAAAAAATTCGATCATCCAGGCGTTGGTTACATTCGTATCACTTCCGTTGGCAAAACGACCACCAATCCTTTAACGCCGAGTTGTATTGTTTCATTGTAGCTTTCGCTAGTGCGGCAATCAGTATGTCTATCGTTTTTTCTTCGAATTTTTTTCTGCGAAAAGTTTGCCGCACAAATTCCCGGCCACCAATGTAAGGCTCTTGGCTAATGGGCGACGGTCTGATCTGCAAGGTGAAAACAATAACGTATGGGAAGGCTCGAAAACCATTTAATTTCCTGCTAATAATTCCCTAAATAGTGGGAACTAAGGCCGTGAGGGCCATTGTGGCACTATCACGAGCCCTGACGCTTGTTCGATTATTATCTTTTGGAGCACGCGTAGATTTAAACTGAAAGGTGGGATGGCATAGAAACACGACTGATTCCAGTGTATCATAAAAGCATCGATTACGAAAGTTTCTGGATCTCTAGAGCACGAGAAAACCCGCACGCATTTCACGATTTCCCTTGATGCAAATAAATCGATCTCGGGGGTTCCAAACACCTCCAATATATTTTGGTATCGATCATCTGCTAGCAACCATTCAGTGTCAATGTTTTTTATTCGAGACTTTTCGTCTGCTTCAGTATTCTCCCGCGATGGTATATAAGACACAAAAATCGACAGTCTTCTTTCTTCACACCAATTTCACATGTTTCTTGCCAATTCGTTTAACATTGGGAACTGAACTCCTCTCATTTTGTTAATGTACGCGATCGCTGTTGTGTTATCGATCCTTAATAAGACCTCACAGTCCTTGAGGTCTGCAGCAAAGCATTTCAGTGCCATGAACGCTGCTATCTGTGAATTCGACACATTTTTGTTGAATCAAGGATACATCCTAAATACGTACCTACAACGCTTACTCGGAGTAATGGAGCTTTTTTGTAAATTAGAAATGAATCCCAATTCTGCTAAGAAATCTTTTGTTACCCGAACATTTTTGGTGCATAAAGTGTAATCGTATCCCAAAAACAAAATATCGTCTAGGTAGATCACAGAGAGATATCCTTTTTCTCTCAATTTATTCATGACGGGTTTCAGAATTGTCGTGAAAATGACTGGTACACCAGCCAAATGCGAGGCAAGTAAATTCATATAATTGAGACTTGAACATGAATCTTACAAATTTTCTAGATTTTTCGTGTACTGGCACCAATAAGCACACGTCTTTTAAATCCAATGTATTCATATACATGTTTGGGGATAACAATTTAATAACTGATCGTATATTCTCCATGGAAAAATGGGAGGTAACAATGTAAAAGTTTAAATGTTTTAGGTTAAGAGTAAACCAATACGATCCGGTTTGCTTTCGGACCAGAAAATACCTGGATACCAATTGGCCCGTGGCGGGCTCACAGCATTCTATTGCACCTAGTGATAGTAATCTATCGATCTCTGTTTTGATATTTCTTGATTTGAACGCTGAAATGGTTTCCTCGTTGAATATTAAGATTTTTAATCCTGTGCAACCTTCTCAATGGGCTCTGCTTCCGTAATTTTTTCGCCGATTTTTTCACCGAATAAATATTTATGGGCGCTTGCATTCTCCAAGCAGCTTTGAGTTGAGTTGTGAGTCCCGGAGTAATGTATGCCCTTCGAGCAACCGATTCAGAGTGGTGTAGATCTGTTATGAGTCGACCTACATCCCATAATTTTTCCAACAATCCAAATCGATCTAAAGGAGTTTTCTTGTCAACGAAAATTGACGAAATAGCTATGCCGAACGCAGATAGCGCAGTTCCGGCAATGTTCTGGCTCTCTTGAAAATGTTTATTGCTTTGCGCCGAGCGCTCGTTCAAGGACGCAGTGATCTCGGGATTCAAACCTGGTGCTTCAAGTACGCGATGACCTACTCGTGAGTACTTTGCTAGTAAACTCTCTCTCTCTCTCTCTCTCTCTCTCTCTCTCTCTCTCTCTTTCTCAGGAATACCTGATATCAACCAGAATATTCAACAGGATTTGACGTGTGGATGAAAGATTACGTCTTTCAGATTTATTTTCCCTGGGTCCTCTCCTAAAATAGTTTTCGTCTCGTCATCCAGCTCGCACATTTCTGGCTGGCAATTCTTCTTAGTCTGTGAATCTTTCGTATTAGTTGCGTATTTTGTGATAACCTCTTTGATGATTGAAAAATCTTCAGCGGTCTCTGCGCCGAGTATGTTTTCTTCGGCGGATTCTTCTACGAGGGAGTCCATCGGAATGTCATCTACGACCTCGGGGTCAAAGTTTCAGTGATTTTCAGGTTATGTGCGTTTTCCGCACTTTCCTGGCCGCTTTGCAGCAACTTTCGAACATCTTCGACAGTCTCATCTAGATCGATTATGTTTCCTGTGAAACAACAATAGTCTCGACTAGTGGTTTTGTCTTTGACCGGCTTTGTTTCACCTCACGTGTGAGCTCGGCAAACTTGTGCCCTTGCATATGATTTTTGTCTCACATCCAGTGTAAGCTCTAATCGTTGACCTTCTAATCACTTTCCCCATAAAGAAGTGGTTATCCTACATTTTGCCTGTTGTTGATCGCTCGATCGCGTCATTGCGTCATCTTTTCCCCTCGACACGCCGTTGACCTCGTTACTTTCATTCGTTAGCAATAAATATTCGAGCCTTTTTAAGCGGCGCTAGAATTTTTCCTCTCGTTCACCTTCTTGTTCTCGCTCCGTCGATGAACTCTTCTTGTGCTTCGGCATCTTGAAAAATACTTTTTAAATATTTTAATGAAGAAACAACATTGTTGCATGTGGCTTGTCCGGCACAAAGAAATGTAATTAAGCCCATGGAGTATGTGCAGAAGAAGCAGGTAACAGGGTTGTCCGACTCTAAACATTCCTGGCGACACCTGGCGCCGAAAAGTGGTACTATATACGTACGTAAACTGTAGTCTCGAAGAACGAGGCTAGAAGTATAATGCACGATATTATGTTTTGCAAGGACTACGCAACATATGTTGCCTATATTCAGAATAAATTACTTTATAGTTCTCAAGTTACGATGGTGGTCCAATCAAGGCAACGGTCCAACTTCGGCTACTCTCCCCTATGTAAAGCTCGATAATTTTCATATTGTGGAAATTGAAGTCCGTGTACAGCCCAGGCACCCGAGGATAATAAAAAAAATGTATGGAAAATTACATATTATCCATCAAAGTCGAGTAGGTTACATTCACAAATGTGGAAGAAGAACTGTGATTGAATATTAAATGTGAGATTCAAATTGTAAGAGGCCGACACGATACTCGTAAATAGTCGAGCCCGCAATTGTTCGTAGTTACGTGGCAACTTTGTGCGTAGCCAATCATTACAAGCAATACAATCATGTACAATCATTATGTCAGACTACATGATAATAATTATTCTTTATATGTAAAGAGCATAGAAATTGATTATTGCCCACACTTCATCATTATTTTCGAACATAAACAGAAGATGCTTTCTGTATCGGGAAGTGGAAGCTAAAGAATGCTCTCTCTCTCTCTTTCTTAGGAAAGAATATGCGTGTTGCGGAAATGAGGAATGAATACTATCCAAATTTGATATACATCTTCTTTGAATAGCACTGTCAACTAACTGTCAACGCCACGTTGCACTCGGGCATCAGTAACAACAATGTTCGTAACTGGACAGACAAGGAAATTAGCGAATATGTGGGATACGAGACGGATAGAAATTTCATTTCGGCTCTCCAAATTACCAACCGACCAATGCGATGTGCAATTCTGTACTTTTGCACGAATAACATTGCCGATATAATGGATTAATTCAACGCGGATTACGTAATGTAATTAGAGCAGAGGGGAGGGCACCACAGATTGCGTTATTTCAGCAGTATCTGGCCCATACTCGACCCTCGTCCGTTACGAGAGAAGCGAGACGATATCAGTTCGTGGATCACGTGTCCTACATTAATCGAGAGAACGAAGTGGGTAAAAAAAGGACGAAGGAGCGAAATGAGCAAGTGGAAAAAGCTTCGTTCCTCGTTTCAAGGAGATATCCAAATAAAACGAAGGAACCCCGAGATGGGAAAATGAATATTAAGAAAATAATATGAAACCCTGTGAAGGAAAGAGAAAGAAAGAAAATGGGATCAAGGATCGTGGAAATCTTTTTTATTCGAGAATTAAATTCGTCCGGAATATAAAATGAGAAATTCGGAAATCAGGATCCTAGTATTATGAGACTAGGAGATTGGTGGAAGGACGAGACAAGATATATAGAGACAGCACGGAACGTGAAGAGATGATAAAAGGATCGCCGACCATTAAGGAAAATCGTTTTTCCAGCTGATCTCCGTCTCTTCTTACTTTTGATTTCTCTACTTCTCATCCTCTCCGGTCTTATCGTCATATCTGCATCCTGAGAGTTCTATAAATGCCGTAGCAATTCAGGATTGGCGTTCAGGATTTCACAGAAATATTATTTATAGGGAACACTAATCTTTTAATCGACGATGTAATCATACATAAGTAACTATAGTAGCGTTATCAACGTGAATCAGAATAAATAAATTGCGAATTTAAATCTGGCATTGTTTTCATTTCTCACCCCACATTAATCCATATGTAATATTTTCAATTAATTAATTGCAAATTGTTAGTTGTTTTTAATTAAAAATAAGAAAAACTATTTCGATGTAATTAATCAACTCAACGCGGTTTTACATAGGAAATAATTCCAAAATTTCATGGTCAGCAGATCGAGTTAGTTGTCTCGATATATCCTTCCTTCGTTCTCGTTATCAGTTCGAGGGATCGTCGCTGCGCAAATATACCTACCCGATGGTAGAGTTATATCGTTCTGCTCGTACTGAACATGTCGAGAAATACCAGAGCGAGAGTGGGCTTGATCAAACTGAGAATTCGATTAATTTAGTCGAGCTCGATCAATGAATCAACGTTTTGGTGGACTTTTCGTTTGATTATGCGCCGTTACGGAACTTTCAATCTCGGCGCTGGCTCGATGTACGTTCATGAGCATCCGATAAAGCGGACTTTCAACGTTCATGCTATTCGCATTTGAAATATTACAATTGTTCTGGGCTTTAAAATGTTTATTACCTATACCTCGGCCGCGCTTTGGATCGTTTTAGAAAAGGACGTATACGGTCGAACCGAAATTCATGTAAAAACTTTCGAAAAATGTTAAATTATCGTGATGTTTGAATATTACATTACGCTTCATAAAGTTGTATGCTTAACACGAATATAAATAATTTTCCGTATTCGCATTATGAACTTCATTTTATCCGGTGAGCTGATCATAATGTTCATAAAAATGTCTGCGTTACGTGGGGCTTATGCACTTTTATCATTTTTTTTATTATACATACAGCTCGCTCGTCTCCTTTATCCGGACAGATAATAACTCGCGCTCATTGAATCTCTCTTTAAAATTCATTTCGACGTCCCTCCTATTATATCTGAACACGGGGTGTTCTTCGTTATTCGAGCTGGATGGCTCGTGAACCTTTTTATCTCGTACACTATACACACGATTATACAACGTACATACATACATATATACACTATAATTTATTTTATTTCTTTCGTTTTATTTTCTCATTTTCATAGAGGCATGGAGCACGGTGCTGCCCACGGCCGGTGCTGGTGATTACTGGGCATGGGATTACAGTGAGTTTTAACACTTACTAATTACAAGCAACCCCCGCTCGAATATTTTCCAACCCTCTTAATTCCGTTAGATTATAATGTACTCCCAAACGAGGGGCGTTGATAAACCATCTAGATATCTCGCCAACATTATCGCATTATTAAACACCGTAACACATAGTCTCCGTTCATGCCATAGCCGTACCGTAAACTAATCGTAAGTCGGGTATCGATACATGCGATGAAAATAAACTCGTTCCAATAAATAATCATATTTATCCATATAATTATTACGTATTGTAATTGAATGCAAATAGTTTCGACGAAACTATACGATTTGCATCGCATTAGATGAATGCTATTCGATCGAAAATATTTTCATTCGCTTAAAATTACCTTAATATAAATCGTATCGATCGCTCTTTTCTCGATGTTGTGTGAGAATAAACATAGCCGATGAAATTTGCCAGCCATTTTATGATCTACTCGATTTAAGTCTCTTATCAAACTCTTCGTAATCAAAATATATATAATATATACCCGTAACTTTGTTCTCTACTTCATTGTAGATCGTATGCTTGCGAGTATGGGACAAGTATAATATAAGTGACCCTGGCGGATCGTAAGCATTTCGCCGCAAACGACCATGTCATCGCCGCAATTCTGCGCAAATTGTACCCGAGATATTCTATAAAGATCGAGTTCCTCCGATAACAAGAGAAACGGTATTGTCTCCGTTACGAGGGATAATGCTCGTTATTGAGAAATCGATGAGAGATAAGACGAAAAAACGTTATCTCTTTTTGTACATACGTTCTACGTATGTCTACGGATATCAAAGTATCATTTCCGTCTGCAATCGCACAATGATATTTTGTTGCCTTTTTGTTATTGTCTTTGCTTTGTTATACATATCGTGTCTCTAATGCTGTTGAATCTCGAATATATAAAATATTTAAACGTGTAAGAAAATACTTGCTGCTTGATAAAAAAACCTTTACCGAGCATAATAAGTACCGTATTTTATATATATATATATCTTTTTCCTTAAATCACTCTGTCAAATAATCAATAATCACTAGGTATCACTAGGATAGTTATTGACAGTAGCTCCTGAGTATGAGAATTTGTTTTCAGATATTTTCAACACGGATAACTAAAAACATGAAAATTGAAAATTCGAAAAAAAGATCCCACCGTTTACCCATTATCAGAATAGGCTTACAATTTGTTAAATTAATAAAAGTTCTTTACAAAAAAATTTGAAGAAAATCAATCAGTAGGTACATACATTGTTAAAAATGATGATTTTTTTTTAAATTTGAATGTCTCATGGTAATATCATTTAAAATCTTTCTTTGGTATTTTTTTATAAAAAAACGTTTAAAAACGAAAATTTTGATGAAAAGAAAGTGTAATTTCGCCGATTATTCGCGGAGGTTATGAGCATTTCAAATAAATTATTGGTCAAAAAAACGTTATTTTACAAAAATGTATATCTCTTGAATGGCTTGATTAAAAGGTTGAAAAAAATCATGGAGACTGGGCTTAACCAGTACTAAAAGGAATCAATTTTTGTTTTTAATCGGAGATGCAAAAGCTAAATGGTGCCCGATTTGGCGTGGTATGCCCCATATATAGAAAGAGAGTGGGAGAATATTTTTCATTATTGGTTTTGTGGTAGTGTAGGAAAGACATGTAAGTTCTGCATTCATTTCTACTTTTCTGGTATGTACATAGCTGTAAAGGTAGAAAAGCGAAAGGTTTCTCTACTCTCTGCATATCCTTCTTGTACGCTACAGTTTTTGTATCAGCTCTGGGGGTTAAAAGTTTCGGGTTTTCCGAACAATCAGACTAGCTCAAACTCGAGTAAAACTGGAATTAGAGCGTAGTACTTTGCCGACAATTGCCGAATTCATGGTGCACCGAACGAGCGAATCGGAACTCAGATCTTGCTGAAATAAAACCCATTAAAAAGAAATCGCAGACGAGGACGATTTACGTCAGCTTTAGAATCACGTGAAAAGCACTTCGATACAAAATTCATTATTAAATATTTCAGTTAAAAAAAAAAACAAAAAATTTCTGATTATTTCTAACTTTACTTTCATTACGAAAAATCAATCTCGTTGCAACAAGGATAAGATGATTAATTTTCCGCATACGAGTATTGAAGAGCCGCTGAGTTTGTCACACACCGTAAGTACCTACCTATTGATCATATCGAACTTACTGTTGGAATTTAATTGTCACGTTTATGTTGAATCCAGAGACGAATGATGATAACCAGTATTATGCGACTGTTGGTTGGATCAATAACGTCAGAATCTGGGACAGTTAATAGCGCAGGCTAGGAATACTAGAAACCCGCATCATACCTGTGCAAACATGTTAGACATCCTGAGATGCTCCAGTTCAGTTTATCCATCCCATATATATATACATATTATGTACGTCACGATTGCAGTTACTACGTAATTCAACGTGACGATATCTAGCCAGCCCATCGACACAAATTTATATAAATGTACGTATATAAAAGAAGAATTCGTCGAGCGGGCCGAAGAGGTCGATACAAAAATAAGAATAATCGACACGAATTCAGTTGGACGTATCGATCGGTTATTCGTTTGCCTGAAGGGGCAGTTATTTTTTTAAACCCTGAAGTAATCCATTACTGTCATTTAATGAACCGTCTCGTATCATGAAATCTAAATCACCTGACGCTATTTTAATATAAATGTCATGCTAATATAAATTTGACTCACGAAATTTCAACATGTATTCTCAAAATAATACGAAAAAGAGCGCAACAATATTTATCACGTTGAGCAACAAAGTAAAAAGAATGCGAGGTTTCCATGAGGCGCGAAGCGATAAAGCTTCGCGGTCGTTGGGAAAAAGAAACTCACCCGTCAATCTTCTGACAATTTTTCTCTCGCTATAATATACAGGTATATATGAGGTATTCCACGGCTAATCGGCCACGAAACTGCCGACCCCTCCTCGTTTCGACAACAATTTTTTTCCTCATAGTACTTAATGAAAAGTCATGAAATTTTTAGATTTTTTTCGCTATTTTTTTTAAGTTATGAATTTTTGAAAACTCCGAAAAAAAAAATTCAAATGCAAATAACTCCCGAACAAGACATTTTTAGTAATGTTATAAGTGCATCAAATTATGCGTCCTGAACTGCTTTTTGAGAAAGGAAAAACGAAACAATTATTTACAAATTTCTCGATGTTTTTGGATTTTATGAAAAAAAAAACATTGACGTTACCGATTTTTTTTCAATTTTTTCCGAATTCCTCTTGCGATTTCGAAAAAATCTAGACTAATTGCATCGTGGAATCTCGATATTTACTATTCTTTTTCAATATTTTGAAAATTATGGGGAAATCGAAATTTCAGTGAAAGTCAATCAATATAGCAAGAGATTGAGATAAAAACCATTTATTCTTGACAATAATAATTTTATTCGCGAATTTATGGTTTTGAGATTTTGAAAGATTAAAAATTGTCTGAAGATGAAATTTGTTTTACATTGAGATCTTCATTATTCCCGGGGATTATGCAATGAATTTGTTGCGTTCCTGGTATCCTTTTAGTTTGCTCGAATCGTGATTCCAAACGTACTTTGGCAGCATCGTAATCCTCTTGAGGTGAAAACTTGACCATGATATTTGGTAAATTATTGGGTTTCGATGCCCATTCGAACAGTTCTTGAGAAGTGGTGATTTGTTTGTCTGGTGATAACTGCAAACTTGCTCGGGCTGCCATTCTCTTCACTGTTCCTCCTACACCATCACACGGTCCTTTGCCGCGAGCAGTGGCGGAAAAGTGCCATTCAGCCTCGACATCAAATCCTTTACCGTGGAAATGTGCATTTACAAAGTTTTTGCAGTTCTTAAACTGCTGCGGTGCACCATCAGAAATATAATACATTTTTGACGGTTTCGAAAGGGTTCTCTCGTAATCGACAATGATTTTACAATATACATTAACAGCTACTGCATCATGACATCATACGTCTATAGTAAAGTACCACAGGAAATACCGTTGCTTGATTATTATTCCAGTGGAATCCTGGTGCAGCATCCTGAACAACAAATGCGCAATTTTCCGCAAAATCACAAACAACTAAATATTCATCTTCTTTCGAGCTTTTGAAAAATCTAGCTTGTTCTTTCGCAACAAGAGAATGTGGCAACATTACTTTCCGCTGTTCGCAAAAATCGTCGATGAATTCAAATGACTATTTGATGATTGTTTCGAGACTAGTCCAAGGCCGTGTAATCCAATGCTTATAAGTAATCTCATTGATATCATTATTGTTAAATGCCTCTGTCAATATGTCATTCACAACATCTATATTGGGACAGTCAGGGCATTTACCGAGATAACACCGAGCGGAAACATTCGCACATACGATCATATTTAAACAGTCATTGTAATTGCATAATGATGTTTCCAACTCCCGCGTGATAAGCGAAAAATTTGCACCTGAAATGAAAAGTAGCGATAACTATAGAATCGGTAAACACTTTGATATTAAATTGGTTGGAAGAAGGTGGATATGCACGGTCGTGTATGATATAACGAATAAAGTATGAATAATTAAAATATTGTGAAAATTTGTTCATCGTCAGAAAAATTGGAGTCATTCAAAACCTTGAACCAATAATTGAATAAAATTATTATTGTCAAAAATAAATGGTTTCTTTCTCAATCTCTTACTATATTGATTGACTTTCATTAAAATTTATATTATCCCATAATTTTCAAAACATTAAAAAAAAAAGAGTAAATATCGAGATTCCACGATGTAACTAATCTAGATTTTTTGGAAATTGCAAGAGGAATCCGGAAAAAATTGAAAAAAATTGGTAACGTCTTTCTTGATGATTTTCGATTTTATAAAAAAAAAAACATCGAGAAATTTGTAAATAATTCTTTCTTTATTCTTTTCTCAAAAAGAAGTTCAGGACGCATAACTTGACGCACTTATAACATTACTAAAAATGTCTTCTTCCGGAGTTATTTGCATTTGAATTTTTGTTCGGAGTTTTCAAAAAATCATAACTCAACAAAATAGCGAAAAAATCTAAAAAATTCATGACTTGCTCTTTTCATTAAGTACAACAAGGGATAAAATTGTTGTAAAAATCGAAGAGGGGTCGGCAGTTTCGTGGTCGATTAGCCGTGGAATACCTCATAGATATACGTATATGTAGTTCATGTCGATATCATAGTCTGCTGAGCGTTGCGAAGTACGTCAGCCGCTCCACTGCAAGACACGTCTGGTGTAAACCTCTCGTTCACTGTATAAGCGGAATTGCTGTAGCTGCTCGAAAGAAGTGGGCGCTACCATCTTTCCACCTTGCTTTTTTTCGTTCTCTCTCGGACCGCGCTATAAGCTGTCACACTGTCATTGCACGGATGTCTCAGCCCTGTCTCAACATTCCCTCCCCCCCTCCCCCAGTCCGCAGCTGCTATGTTCGGATAGCAATAAATGTTGCTTTTTGTTTATGCTCGGCATCTCGCGACTTCTTTGCGGAGACACCACAGATATAAAGGGGAATGAGAGAACGGGAGAGAGTAAGAGAAAGAGAAAGCTCCTTGTAATCTCTGGAGGTGAGCTATGAACGGGGCTTCTCTCTCTCTCTCTCTCTCTCTCTCTCTCTCTCTCTCTCTCTCTCTCTCTCTCTCTCTTTTCTTTTTTCTTTTTTTTCGACTATTGCTGTCTCGTCTACCACGATCTTACAGAAACTTTGAATGCCAACCTCGAAAGACTGTTGAACAGCTGCATTTGTTACATATTTGATCTGCGACGTGATCTGAGTATTATGCCCTTTTGACGGAGGCTCGTTTGTAGAACGTTTGTATTTTTTAGGCATTATGGTATATCGCTCTATATTCCTAACTGTTCCACGTTACCTAAACGAAATTTTCCCAGGAAAATTTCTGAGGTGCGAAGGTCAGAAAGGCATGGGGTCCAAAATGTTTACATCATTAACCACCGCGCGACCACGTTTCACCGATCGTACCAGATGACTGACGGCGCTGCACCGGCACGCTTTACCGAGCGATATTCGAGCGTCGTCGTCCATCGCCGTATTCAAATGCCGGCAGTATAATTTCTTAATGCAAAGAGAGCAGGGCGTGGACTGATGAGTCAGTATGCGATTTCTCTATTGTCTATGTATCGGTACTTAAATTGCTACTCCGCCAATAGGCGCTTTTTCTGTCAGATGTCACGGAAATTAAATTTAAATTTATTTTGGCTGGAGTCTTAGTAGTAATAGTATACAAACGTAATTTATTTTAGTTGTAGTCTTAGTTATAATTGTACTCTTAAGACCTATTCACCCACTGTAAGATCTCGGCATGATTTTAGTCATAAGTCGTAGTTGTAAGTGCATTCAACTACCCATTTAACTTAGTAAAACATTAAGTATTTACTACATAGGCACGTGATTGTCTATCAGGGAAGAGAGCAAGCTGTTATGATGCTCAGTGATTTTTTGGGCTTTCACTTCAATTGTTCAAGTGAATTCAATTATACATAAAATTCAATGTTAGCTTAATAAATTTTTGGAATTTCACTTGCATTGCTTCATGGGTAATTAATTTGCAATAAAAAACTCACTCAGTTCTGAACGTATTAGATTTAATCTTCTTATTACACAAGCGGTTCATTGTACCATTCTGTTAATTTGCCCCATAGCGCGCTAGGGCATAATAAATATATACCAATCAATCTCTCTCTCTCTCTCCCTCTCTCTCTCTCCCTCTCTCTCTTTCCACTTTTTACTTTTTATTTTTCATTGGGTGGTGGCTCGCCTTATTTTCACTCGGAATCCTTCGTAATTCTCACACCGTGAACGATTAAGAAATAGGATAAAAGTCAAAAGATGACGAGTGGACAGTTTAAAGTACCGATCGCGCAGCGACCAACAAGACAAGGCCGGGGCAAATCCCAGAGAAGCCCCTCACGTATTTCTGGCCCCTGTTTTAGCCTTCCTCGTGAATTCCGCTTGAGAAAAAGCTCATACTTGGAGTGGAGTCACGCAAAGCTACATATGTATATATATATAGGTACATACACGTTTGTCCACGTTTGCTTTTGTGTCGCGAGAGAGTTTCCCGTTCGCAATATTCCATGCAAGAGTTATCGGGGAAACCAGGAACCGCATAATTCTGGAAGTACACGCGAGCCCGAATGAACTTACGTATATTTTACTACAATACTATAGCGTCCTCGCTATAGTGATATTGTATAAATATATACAGGACGCTCTATGTCAATTCTAGACATTATCTCATTATTTTTCCGAGAGAAGTAAAAGCATTTCTTTTATGTAAAAGTGATAATCGATGCTCCGATTAAGGTTTTCTTATAATTACTTTTCCGTTCTAATGAGACGTAAAGAACGTTTCTGTGCACTTATGTATACGTATGGGAATAAAAATAAATTTTCCTAGGACTGAATGATACAAGATATCTGCGAAATTGTGTTGAGAACCCGTATGATTGATCTAATGTTACTTACGTAGAGCACACAATTTGATAATAAATGTTTCAATTAATGTGGAAAAAGTAAAGACACATTTGCTTTTTACTTTTTTCCTTTTCGTTGGTTGCATGATTTTGGCATAAAACTCCCCACAGAAAACTATTATAGTTTCTAATAGGTTGGACACAAGTCGAGTCTTATGTACATCGACCGGTCGTGTCGACTCCTGGTAGCATCGAGCTCATATATGTGTGCAGTCAGCCGAGTGGTAAAAGCCACAGTAGTAAAGCCCGGAAATGGGTCAGCCGGCTAGTCCGGCTGGCATAGCATCGTTCTCACTCCTATTTTTTCTCTGTCGTTCGGTATAACGCTATACCAGATATAGCGCCGATACATAAACGCAGGCTCTATCCTCGTCCCGCTCTTTTTGCACGAAGCCGAAGCAAAGGCTTTTCCGAGGAGAGAATAACACGAGAGGATTATACCTGTGCTTCGGCACGCGACTTACGATTCGTACAAAACTCTAGCGACCGTATCGGAATATTACGATCAGATAAAAAAGAAAAAATGTAAAGTATTTTTATTTTCTGCCATAATAATTGGATATTCCTGAGGCATTTCGGGATTGACACGAAAGTCACTCGATATATTCGTTAATGCATCCAACCGGTATCAATAAAGGACTGATTTTTTAAGTAATTTATTATTAGTTATAGAGATAACCGTTAAAACATGTGCAGGTAAAATTAGCGATAAACATATGTCTGTATAGAAGGGAACGCATTTTTATGTATAGTATGTGTTACATGTATGCCGAATCACAAATAATTTGTTATATCAAGCACACTTTGCCAAATATATAAAATATATTTAATAATTTAATGGAGAAATATTATCGTCCACAATGTTAAATCTGCATGGAGATATACGTATACATGTGCTCGGCACGAATTTACGCTTAACCCCCAGCCTAATTAAATAGAAGTCAAATACAAATTCCGCGCAATTACCGATATCCCGTTATGCTCTCGCTCCTCCCAACTTGTACAGAAACATTTTCGTCGCCAAGTTTCGCGTAATAGAAACTTCGACCATACTAAGAAAAACTAAGCGTCGATATTGTATATAAGTATGCGGTTCGAAACGCAATTTGCTTGATGGAAAACCATCCGTCGCTTTCATAAATTTGTCTCGCTCGATCGTGAACAATAAATTAATTTAAAGTTTTTAAAGTTCATCATGAAAATTGTATCCTCAAGCTGTAATAAAGCTGGAATATAGCGTTGCAATGGAGGGCTTGGTTTCAACAATGCCGTTTCTTTCGTTCAATTATAACGAATTCTCTGTTCGCGAAAGCAGTTAGAAAAAGAGCGAACTCGATTCAATAGAGAATGCAAAAATGTGTCTAACATACAAAACCTGTTATGAATTTCGAAATAATAATAGTTCGATAATCCCTATATCTATATTTTGGTAAAAGTTTCGAATAACACTTTGCACTTCGTATTGGAGTGTGAATCCCCGGAGAATATGCAGCCTCACCCTAATCCAATTCCCGTTGAAACGTCGCAACGTTTCTTCGTTACCGCCACTGGTCGCTCTTCTTTATCCAGCGATTTTTCACATTCAATAGCATCGCTGTAGTTTCGTCATGCATACTGCATATTATATCAGTGATGTATACCTACACATATAACTATATAACATGTCCAAAGGCACTCGACGTTAAATTTTCTCTTTCACTGTCCTCTCCGATCGACGAGCCTCTAAAGATGAATGTTATTCTCGTCGAGGCTGCAAGAAACACACGATAAAATACATTCAGCAGGAGATCAAAAATAAAATAAATAAGTTCAAAATAAGTGGAGAAATGTACGTTATAAAATATATATACGAATATCCAAATTATAAATATTGCAACGAGTGAAATAATCTTGGAAAATGAGATCTCGATGTTAATTCAATTCTTCAAATTCGTATTCGTGTATTATTAGGTACCTGTGAGGGTTGGGACGGATGCATGGGAGAAATCCGTGATATGTAATATTGCCACAGTGCGAGGAACGCGGCTTCCTGGATTTTTTCATACCCTTCAAATTTCTCTATCTCTGTCTCTGCCCTGTTTTTTTCTTATGCATACGAGCAAGCTAAGAGTCGTTTGCTTCAACGACTTACGACATTAAGCCGAGCTTTCGTCGAGAGATCGCAATCACTCCCGTGTCAGCTCAAAGGCTCCGAGAATACATAGCACAGTGGCATATATCGTGTGCACAGAGGAAAAGAAGAATAATACAAAAAAGAAGAGAAAACGGCAAAAAAGAAACATCTATTCGAGGATTTTTTGGAATAAGTACATGTGACCGTATCTCTAGCAACCCGTGAATACGGCTTTGTCGACTATATGCGAATCCCGATACAAGGGAGGTCGGAAAAAATTAGTAAAAAAAGAGGTAGTGACTGGGAACAAAATGACGAGTGACGTATGCCGAGAAACGTTACAGATAAAAAAAAAGACAGAGAAAAAAGCGATGCAACAATGGAGCGAGGGCTTTGCTCGAACGTAAGTTTCTTTTAGACATGAGTATAATTACAAAATATATCGAATTTATGGAAACCGAAAATGGCGCGGTCTCCACGTAAAATCTATGCGAAAAAAAATATTTACTGTCGCTGCTTTAGGGGTGCGGAACTTTTTCGTAAACAGCGAGAGAAACGCAAGAAGTGGAAGCTTGTGAACAAAAACAGTGATTGTTGCATTGCTTGATCGCAAAAGGTATAAAGGGAGGAAGCGGGGCTTAAGGGTTTAGGGGGCGAACACAGCGAATCATATGGTATCGGAGAGAGCTTGTGCGTTGCAATCTGCCGTATATCGCGCAATTATCGTGTCGCAACAGTAACGCCGCTACGACCTAACGTTTTATGGTAATTGCCGGTTCTACGCTCTAGAAAAAAGGGGAGGACGAGACAGCGAGAGAGCGAGAGGAGAACGAGAGACAGCATCGAGGTGGACAACGCAAAACATACAACTGTGCTAGCACTTGGTAGTGTTTTCGCGTCCATACTAACGGGAGATCCTCTCGCTGTACAATCCTGTACATTCAAGAACAGAGACAGAGAGAGACGAAAAGGGTGCAGTGGTAAGGGCTCGATGATCGTGTCTCGTAGAGAGCTAAAAGCCCCTCCCCAATTTTCCCACCCCTATATCACCCTCTCACTCGCGAATAACCTCCTCGTGCGTTGCCCTTTCATGACGTCGCGTTCGACAGCGAGAAATTCGAGATCCTTCGAGTTGCTTTTTACCCCCCGCTACACAGACCCAATTTTGGTGCACACAAACTTTTCGGTAAACCAAATTTGTTATTTCGGACTCCGAGTGTCGCTAGCGAAAGAAAAAATGGCCACAGTATCTTTGCTGTAACGATAGCTTCACGATACAGCTGCGATGGCAGTTTCAATGGTGTGACTGAAAAGGTCCTAGACCAGCAACCCATATGAAATCCATTTTTTTCGCCCGAGCTGAAATTATGTACAGCTTGTAGTATTCCTTTCGAGCTTTAGAATTATTTGTAAGACCATCGTGCGATGGGGAAGGAAAATATATCGAACACATTTCAATCGGCATGAGAGAGTTGGAATGACTACCGCTGTTGAGCAGCGACTTCACCAATGTTACGAGCCCATGGGACCTAAAACGAGAGGCAAACTCTCCTCCGCCCCTTCGTCCTTGCTGGCTGCGGACACTGTCGCGATTTGGCACCCGTCCAAAGCCATTAAACCACGCCACCCATTGCATGCTATTCCCAACCCCTCGCCCAGCCCCCCCCCCCCCCGTCAGTCCCGTTTTCACGTCGTCTTTTTGTCAATGGTAGGGAGGATCGAGCGACCGTTGTGCATGTGCTCGGGTAGAGCTCACTTTTGTTTAAAACTCCGACAACAATAAAAGACCGAAGATGAGGAATCGAAGAGGGCAAGAGCGAGAGAGGGAAAGAGAGAGAGAGGGCCGAGACGAAAGGGTGGAAAAAAATCGAATACGGATGAAAATACTGCAATACCTCGCTTACGGTATCGAACGTCCGCAATATGAGTATTGTGATATTGGACATTTACCACAAGTATCGTTTCTATATGTACATATAAGTAGGTATACACATATATGGAAAGAAGCTAATTGCGAAATGTAAGAGACGACAATTGTAAATTGAAGGATGAATAAACGTTTTGCATATCTTCGAGCATTTTTTGTATTAATTTTACTAAAAAAAAATATATAGGTAACTATCCGTCTCCTAAAAATATCAACGGACGCTAAATGAAAAGTTTAATTTTCTTGCTCCGCGGGTTCCATTCTGAGAGGATGGTCTGCTATTGAGATTTTCGTATGAACGTCATTTTGGAGATCGGAATGAAATACTGAAAATGCATGTTATGTCAAGGATGACTTAAGTAAATATCCTTAAGATCTTAAATGCGTGAGGGAACATTCAAACCTTCGGTAAATAAGCAATTGTTTAGAATTCGCATTGTTTCGTATCGGAGTATTGCGCCCCAGGTTGTTGCTTCAGAGTTTCCTGGCATCTCTGGCTTGCTTCTGGCTCGCGTCGTCGACGAGAAACAATTGAATGAGTGAATTTCTCATTGGCGTCCTCGTTCGCCATCGTACACATTACGTATATATGGGGCATTTCACGCCAGACCGGACACCATTTAGCTTTTGGAACTCCAATTTTTTTGAACATTTTTTATATTCTAGTATTTGTTGAAAGAGACCTCCATGATTTTTTTCATTTTTTTTGCCGAACCGTTTTCAAGATATCGATTTTTCAAAAACTAAACGTTCATAATTTTACGAAAAATGGGCCAAATTGGACGTTTTTTTTTTAATTTTCTTTTTAAACGCGCTTTTGATACAAAATATCGAACAAATTTTTTAAACCGTATTTCTATAAGATTATCAAGTTTCGAACATAAATTGTTCATTTACAAAAAACACGTACTGATCGATTTTCTTGAATTTTTTTTATAAAAAACTGTCATTTATTCCACAAATTTTAAGCCTAGTTAGATAATGATAGATAATGATAGCCTAGATAGAATGATAGGATCGATTTTTTCCGATTTTTTAAATTCCATACTTTAGTTATCCACGTCGAAAAATATCAGAAAAAAATACTAGGCACAGGAACTAGTATTAATAATCATGTTTCGACACATAGCGATTATTCCCTATGTGTCCCCCGATAGAGGCGAATCGCCGAATAGCATTTATTTTCTTACACGTTTAAATATTTTATAAATTTAAATATAAATTATAAAATTATAAATTAGTTAATAATAAAACCGAATTGTTTGCCGAATATTTATGCCCAATTCTTCTCTAACGAAGATTGTATTCGGGCCAAAGAATCATTAGAGAAAGGATATATGAGAGCAAAGACAATAACAGGGACGCAAAACTATCATTGTGTAATTCCAGACGGAGAAGACATTTTGGGATTTAAAGAATATTCTTCATCTGTTGAATCTCGTTGAAATAAAATATTTAAACGTGTAGGAAAATAAATGCTATTCGGCGATTCGCCTCTATCTGTTTCCTGAAATCAATCTGTGAACTAATTCGACACATAGGGATTAATCCCTATGTGTCGAATAATTATTAATAGTAGTTCCTGTGCATAGTATTTTTTTCAGATATTTTTCAACACGGATAATTAAAATATGGATATTGAAGAATCGAAAAAATAGATCCCATCGCTGTCCCATTATCTAACTAGGGTTTAAAGTTGTGGAATAAATGACAGATTTTTACACACAAAATTCAAAAAAATCGATCAGTACGTGTTTTTTGTAAATCAACAATTTATGTTTGAAACTTGAAAATCTTATAGAAATACGGTTTGAAAAATTTATTCGATATTTAGTATCAAAAGCGCGTTTAAAAAGAAATTTTTTTAAAAACGTCCAATTTGGCCTATTTTTCGTAAAGTAATGGATGTTTAAAAAAAAAGTAACGCAATTTTTGAAAAATCGATGTCGTGAAAATGGTTCGACAAAAAAAATTGAAAAAAATCATGAAGGCCTCTTTCAACGAATACTACAACATAACAAATTTTCAAAAAAATCGGAGATACAAAAGCTAAATGGTGTCCGATCTGGCGTGGAATGCCCCATATGTATATAAACATGTATATAGATAGTGCGGAGGCCGACAAAAGCTCACCATTACCACATAAGCTTCACAGTAGCTCTCTCACTATCTACGCGGGCGTATATGTGTGTGTCGATGTATCCATGCGTACCCGCTGTAGAACCTCTTACCCTCATTATAATGTGAAGAAAAATGTAATTTATTTCCATTTCGTTTTCAGACAAAGCGCCCTCGGAGGCGTCGTTCAAAGGAACCGAGTATCTGAGAGTCGACCTCAGCAAGGGTGAACCAATAGTGAGCACTCAGGAGTCCGTGAGCCTTCAGTTCAAAACGAGACAGCACAACGGACTTCTATTTTATTCCGGTAGGTCGAAGTGAATAAACAACAATATTTATTTATCGCCTCTATTAAAAGCAATAATAATATATCATCCGTTTTAAAATATTTAAGTATATTGTTTTGTTCCTGATACGACGAAATGTATAAAATAATTAAAATCTTCACGCTCTTCGTCATCACTTCTGTTTTTACAAAAACGTAATTTACGTAGCCCACTCATTATGTGTTTCGTACAAATGTATTTGATACCTTAAAGGCACGGCACCGAACGCCCTTCCGTTGCAACTCAATAAAATAGATAAAAAAAAGGAGATAAATTCTTGTGTTCGATTAAGTCTAGACCGTAACTGCTCCTCTGCCTTGATTTTCTCACTTACCTTTACTGCACGTCGATGAACGAGCTAGCAACGGCTCTTTATTCTCTCGGCGACCCATCGCGCCCTCCGCAAACCACCGCCAACGCCGGCAAGCCATGCAGAGGCGTACGCTAATATAACGCTTAAAGCTCGTGAGATTTACTATAGCCCTCGTCGTCGTACGGGCTTCATTGTCGTCGTCATCGTTACCGGGCGCTCTGAGGTAGGCAAAGCTTCGTCGTCCGTGTGTCTCGTTTTTAGAAGATACACAAGCACGCACGCACGCACGCACGCACGCACGCACGCACGCACACACACACACACACACACACACACGCCGACATATTCTCGTCCCCGCCAACCAAATCGATAATTGCCCCGGGGGGTTCGTGAATTCTCAAAGAAACGTGATCGAGGGGTTACGTAGCTACCCCGAGTCAAATCTCCATCCCCTACATTGCGAATATATTCCACCCTTCATAATTAAAATCTGTTGTAATTAGAATTCGTTAATACTCGTGGCATCATAGACGAGGACGTCGCTCGAATGAAATATCATTTTATTCTTCGTGATATATAACGATTTTCAGGAGAATAGGGGTCTAAAATTGTTAGTCGATCGACCAAAATATCTTCAATTTTCTCCTATAAATAATTGTAGAACGAATCATCCTCCTCTCTGCATATCTTCAAACCTTGTTTAACACATACCTTTATCCGATTTTAACCACGCGAAACAATTAGCGATTTTTCTCGTTACGTAATTAATACGGCTCGTATAATGGGATTTCTATACCGCACGATCGGATTTAAATCCCTAACTAAAATTGCCGCGCGAATAATAATCACGTTAAAAAATAATCTTAAGTACGATATTGCCCTGGATTAAAAATTAATTTATAATATCGGGATGTAACGTTCGATTATTGAGATTGTCATAATGTGACAATATTTTCGAACTATCAATCTCTAAGTAGGCGCGCGATAATTATGCGCCACATAAATCTGCCGTGTAGCTTCGAGTATACTAGGAAAATCCATCAGAGTGCGGTACGTAGGAAGAAGAGACAGCCACACGAGCTGTCGAGTGAAAGGGACGAAATGTAGGCAAGTGCGGGAAGTAAAAGCGGGAGGTAGATAAAGTGTTGTGGAACGTTGTCCCATGCTGCATAATCCAAATGGGTAGTTTATCCATGGTTATACTATATCCGTGGATAAACGAGCGACTGGGGCCCTTGCTGCCGACGTTACTGCAGGATATACGGGCTAGACCTGCAAACAGCAATGCGCTCACCCGGCAAATAGTACAAGATAGACTTAAAAATGACAAAACAGATGGATAAGCCAAATTTTTTAGGACACGTAGAGGGACATTAGAGATGCCTAAATCTACCAGAATCTAACAAAATTTCCTTGTCTTTTCCCCGCCGTTTTGAAAAAACTGGAAAACAAATCATCGTCGATATCTCGGCTCCTACTAGTTGGATTTTCGTTGTTCTTTTTTGCTTTGTAGGGAAAAATAGCCTCTACGACTTTTGTTTGAAGAATTTTTCGATACGTGTATATACAAAAAAGTTACGATAAAAAAAGTGAATAATGAATGTTTACAATTGTTTATTGTCAATGATAGCGCCCTTTCGATTTTATAGCATTTTTTCTTAAATAAAACTTGTAGAGAATTCAATTTCCAACAATTTTTGTAGAACTGATTTTAGGATAACTCAGATATTTCCCGAGATAGAGAGCGTCAAAGTTGTCTTTGTTCACTATAATTGTAAGAAATCCAAACGCAATTGGCAGCCAACAATGCAGAATAACCTAAAAATATTATAATATTATTATTACTATTAATTTTTTATTAATTATGTAATTATATACAATATATTCTGATATATAAAAATGGAAGAATGTTTGTTTGTTTGTTTGTCCTGCATACGTTTGGGCCTATATCATTCGTCCGGTTGCGATACAAATTTGCTGAGTTGTAGTCCGCACTCCCGCGAAGATTACTGAATCAGTAGAATAATTTTATTTACAAAAATAAACGCGTAAGGGGCAAAACGAAATTAACATTTATGTATATCTATATATAGAGATTAATCTGACAGCTTTCAAAGTATGCCACGAAAATGACAAGCGAAATAAAACACAATCATTTGTTGTAACGACTTGATCGACTCGGTATTATATATATACAAAATAAATTAGTGTCTTTTATTTCGCTTTTCGTTTTGGTGAAATAGCTAGTATATTATAAAATAATAGAAATATAATAATAATAATAATTAATTCATAATTACTTATTATTATTCTTATTATTAATTTTTATGAATTATTTAATTATACTAATAATTATAAAAAATAATGTATTTTATTTTTTATCTTTTATTATCGTGGTAAAAAATAGGGGAAATCTTTTGTAGACCGTAGGCGTTTATGCTACGCCCGGAGTTAGGGTTTACCCTCTAACTCCAGGAGGAGCGTCCACGCCCGTGTGCTGGATTCTCATCCCGCTTCTCTGGGCAGAGCGAGCGATGGTAGCCCCCTCTCGACCAGATGAAGCGGGATGCCTACCAGCTAAACCCTCCCTCCCCTGACCATAAGGCGGAGGGACCTTTCGATCAGGCGAGAGAAAGCCCACGTCTGTCCGCTGCCTGTCCGTGTACTGCGTTAGCTTTACTTCCGTCTGGGTAGTCCTGTCCAAGTCAACTTGCCGGTTATGTAGTTTCTCGTCGGGTCTAGGCTGCTGAAAGTCATCTTCTCATTTGCTCAGTCATCCAAGCACCCATCTTCATTTTTGCCCCTAAGGACAGTTTCGATGTAGGTGGATACTAGGGTCCACCGTTCGTCATTTTGGACCATCACGCTGACAATGTTGTCTGGCGTGATGGTTCCAACTCTCGCCTCTAGTCTTCGTCTCGTCTGTGTCCATCGGTCATGTGTAAAGAACGTGTGTTCCACGTCGTTTTGGTCGTGTCCATAGTACTTACAGTCTGCAGTCCGTACCCTCCCCATATTGTGTAAGTAGCGTCTAAAATATCCGTGTCCCGTCAGGAACTGCGTGAGGTAAAAGTTCACCTCTTCGCCGCTCCTCTCAATCCACGGGTTCAGTTCCGGTATCAGTCGTTTCATCCATGTCCTGGTCGTCTCGTTTGTCCATCTTGTTTGCCATTCTTGTATGGTCATCTCCCTTTCCCTTATTGCCGCGTCTGTCCGTCCGTCCATCCTGCTCTGGGCATAGATCCTCTTACGCTCGCGCGCAAGAAGATTTATCGGGGTCACGCCCGCCACGATCAGGACCGCTCCTGCTGAGACAGTCCTGTAGCCGTACGCGATCCTGAGTGCACCGCGTCTCTGTACCGTTGTCATTGCGGTTTTGTACTTTTTTAACTAGAAGTGCGTCCACCCAAATTTCCGCGACGTATAGAAGGATCGAGTGAGTCGTCGACATTAGTAGCCTGCGTTTACTCGGTATCGTTCCAGTTGTGTTTGCCATCAGGCGGCTCAAAGCTGCCTACCCTTTCAGCCGCTCTCTTGGCCGTCCGTCTGATGTGAGGCCAGAACGTCATCTTCGTATGCAGGGTAACCCCTAAATACTTGATTTCCCCCCTGGTCGTCGTTGTTTGTGTCCCAACTGTCATATATATGCTCGTCGGTATCCGTTTCCTCGACAGTATCATTAATTCCGATTTGTGTGTGACCAGTCGGAGTCGACGTATGGTACAGGTAATATAAAGTGTCTTCAAAATTATCATGTAAAGGTTTTTTGCCTGTGTTATATAGTTGAGCAACAATCCGCAACAAGCCAAAATCCGTATATCGTCTGCCCTTTCTCATTTCATTGGCCTTCGGGTTGCCAAAAAATCATGGAGTCAGTCCGTTACTAGTACTTTCCATCAAAGGAAAAAAAATTATACTCGAAAATGACAATTTTTTGGCGACTTGAATTGTTGTTCTTTTACAAAATTAGAGATATCCCCGAGAATTTTCATATTATTGTAAATATTATGATGGATTGTACTTGACCTTAATTTGACGAGTAATTAAAAAAAAAACATAAATATCTTGATTAAAACCAGAGATAACGGTGTTTAAGTGTTATTTTGTTTATTGTTGTCGTAATTAATATAGACGGGGGAGGAAAAGTATCAGATATTTCTTAACACCCCAAGGAATCACCGTGAATTTTTTCAGATGTCTAGGTGCGTTGTATCTAGTAACAAAAAATTGATTGAAGTTCGTCGAGCGCCGTCACCCTGACAAAACTCTGCCACGGAAAAGTACGTTTCAAGTGTGTGCCAAATCCGTTTCATGTACGTTTCGTTGAGGGAACACACTTGAAACGGTCTTTGGCTGCAGAATAGTGCGTTTCATCCGCGTTTTGAAACGCGCTTGTCATATGCTTGTTGTATTACTCGCGGGCGATAGGTAGCGCATGGCTATCTCGCGTGTCTCGCGCGCAAAACGACGCCCCATTGAGATTATGAATGCGAGCTCTTTGCCGAAATAATCAGTCTCTCGACCGCGATGAAAAGCACGAGTGAACCCACTATCCCGAAAAGGATGAACTCTCTATCGTTTATGTCTATTTTATATCTATATTATGCCTATTTACAGCTTATTATATTACAATGTTTTATTACGATAGTAATAAAACCCTAAGCCTATTACAGTATTTTATTACGATAGGAATTAAACACTGTAATACTTGGGGATTTTTATTTTTATTTAAATTTAGAAGTACGGAAGCGTAGTAAAGCGTGTACCAAGCATGTGACAAGTCTGTTTCAGACCAGACAATACTACGTGCAAAGTGCGTACCGACCGCGTTTCAACCACGTTTCGTTACACGCTTTACCACGTATCAAGCGCGTGCCGAGCATGTACCGCGTCTGCGGTAAAGTACGTACCAAGCACATTTCGAAACGCGCTTAGTACGTACGTGAAACGCGGTAAAGCGTGGAACGAAACGTCGTTAAAACGTGGTTGATTTTGTAAGAGCAGTCGGAGAAATGAGACCAGGCTGCGTGTTGGGGGGCTGCCCGACGCTTCGCGCGCGCCGCCGTTCTCGCCGCTTACTTAACAAATCAATAACTGTTAATAATTATCGTACAATAATTTTTTGTAAACTATGCTATTTTTTCTCAACAATTCGAATCTGCGATTGGATTTATGATATTTTACTTTATTTTATATTTTAGTCATATTCTTGGGAAATGTTGCTATAAATAACTTTAAATACATAATATCTGTGAATTTTAAGATAAAATTAAATAAAATAAAACTTAATTGGGGTGGTGTGAGTATATATAGGGCATTGCACGCCAAACCGGACACCATTTAGCTTTTGCATCTCCGATTTTTTTGAAAATTTTTATGTTCTAGTATTTGTTGAAAGAGGCCTCCATGATTTTTTTCAATTTTTTTTGTCGAACCGTTTTCAAGATTTCGGGTTTTCAAAAATAACGTTACTTTTTTTTAAACGTCCATAACTTTACGAAAAATGGGCTAAATTGGACGTGTTGTTTTTTTTTTAATTTTCTTTTTGAACGCGCTTTTGATACACAATATCGAACAAAATTTTCAAGCCGTATTTCTATAAGATTTTCAAGTTTCAAACATCAATTGTTCATTTACAAAAAAACACGTACTGATCGATTTTCTTGTGGCTTTTAGGCTTAACAGTTGTGGAATAAATGATAGTTTTTTACAAAAAAATTTCAAGAAAATTTACGTGTACAGTACAGTTTTTTGGTTCAATCAATTTTTTTTACTAGATAAAACGCACCTAGTCATCTGAAAAAAATTAGGATGATTCCTTGGAGTGTTGAGAGATATCTGATATTCCCCCCCCCCCCCTCAATATAAATTACAACAACAATAAATAAAATAACACTTAAAGACCGTTATCTCCGGCTCTAATCAAGATATTCATGTTTTTTTTTAAATTACTCGTCAAATAAAGGGCGAGTACAATTCATCATAATATTTACAATAATATGAAAATTCTCGGAGATATCTCTAATTGTGAAAAGCAAAAAAATTCAAGTGGCCAAAAAATTGTGATTTTCCAGTATAATTTTGTTTTTATTGATGGATAGTACTAGTAACGAACTGACTCCATAACTTTTTGGCAAATCGTAGGCCAATGAAATGAGAAAGGGCTGACGATATACGGATTTTGGCTTGTTGCGGATTGTTGCTCGACTATATAACACAAGCAAAAAAACTTTATATGATAGTTTTGAAGAAACTTTATGTTACCTGTATCATAAGTTTCAAAGCCACACGTTGTTTATTCATCAATTTATAAGAAAAAATTTACATTTTTTTATTTCCACGGGACTTTGCATTATGCAAATAAACTAATAACGATAATCGATCTCGCGACAGCTTGTTTTTTCAAGAATGATGAGACGAACAACTTTTGTTTGAACTTTTGTTTCGTGTACACCCCATAGTAAAGACGTTATTTAACAAAATATGGGGTCTCAACAGTTTAAAGAATCATTACGGACAAACCCGGACCTAACATGGGGGGGAGGGGGGTACAAATATGTTCGTCCGTATCTAATCAACCTGTAAATAAATTGACTAACGTACATCATTCCAGAATAGAAGTTAGTCGATTTTATAGCTTATTCGTCAGGACTAGTAGTACAATCGAGCGAGTCCCGTGACATTGGCTTCCAAGCTGGCTGAAGGCCCCCACCACGTCTTGTATCGCCCCGATCGTCGATCGTCCTTTTCGGAAGCCGTACTGTCTGGCCGATAGTCCTTCAGCGTCTGCGATTGCGCTCGTCAGTCTCGGTCTCAGTAGCTGTTCGTACAGTTTTCCTGTCGTGTCAAGCAGGCGATAGACCGATGGCGAGTGAGGGTCCCCCTTTCCTTTGGGAATGAGGACCACCCTGGCCACCTTCCACCGCTCGCCGAAAGTCCCTGTCGTCAGACATGTATTGGACATGTCTAGGACAATCTGCGGCCTCAGGTTACCCATCATCTGCAAGATTTCTCCCGGCGTACCGTCCGTTCCCGGGGCCTTCCCGGCCTTCATCGACGCGGTTGCCCTTGCAAGCTCGGTCTCGGTGAACAGGGTGTTCTTCGTCCTCTGTCTCCGTCCTAGTCTCGTGCATCGCGAAGAGTCCGTCAATGATTGTTTGTGCTGTTGGAGGGTCCATTACGCCAGGTGGCGTTCGGGACCCAAGTCTACCGGTCACAATCGTGTATCCAGTATCCCATGGCATCCGGTATACCGGTATCGCAAAGCCTCCTCCAGCACTTTCGTTTACTATCTTTGATTGTCGTCGTCAGTTTTTTCTTGCCCTCTTGTAGGCTGTTGTGGGCGTCTCTGTTTCGGCTCCTCCCCTTGCCCGAGTAAGTTTCCTCCTACAGGCAAAGTAGGCCTTCCTCAGATCTGCTATCCCGTCAGTCCACCAGTATTGTTGTTTTAGATTTCATCCGTAGCATTTTTTTGGCATTGTGTCTTTGCACAGCCACTGGACCAGTTTTGTCGTCTCGTCGATTAGCCTTTCAGCTTTTTGTCATCCAGTGAGTTCGTCAGGTATGGTTCTCAGTGGAGCTGGTACTGCCATCAGTTCCTTCGCGAACCTGTCTTCGTCGAGTTTTCGAAGGTTCCACCGCGGGGGCCACCGTGTCTGTTGCGGTCGCGTTGTTGTCTTCTCGCCCACTTCAAAGGCAATGTACTGATGGTCGCTGGCGTTGTAGTCCTCGGCCACCCGCCACTGCCCAATCCGTGGGAGGATTCCTTCGGACGTCATCGTTACGTCTGGGATGGAGTCTGTACGTATGTAACTATTGAACCTTGACCTCCCCGCGCTAACCTGCTGCCTCCTTTGTTCCCCGATCGTCTTTTTCCGTGCGTCTTGTCGATATTGAAAATGTGGCATGTCCTGCATCCCCCAGAATCCGCGCTGCCGCCTTAAACCACCGGGGCTTGCACCCGATCGGAACTCAGGGTGGATTGCCCCTGTGTAGGGGTTACCACCTGGGTTAGTTTGTTTTGTCCATGTCCGTTCATGTTTGCTTCGTTTCTTTGTTCGCCTAGGTGGACGTTCATCGGGCACATAACCGACTTCAGTCCACCTAGACTTACTGGGTGTCCGCGGGGTCGTCACGTCCCGAGGGAGAGAGCTTTTACGCCCTCCCGCCACTTGCGGTTTGTAGCCCCCCTATATGTAGTTCCCCCTTTGTTCTGTGCGCGTGAATATGAGTGCCCATATGTACGGGTATGTTATTATTATTTTTATTATTATTTTTATTATTATAATAATATATATAATTATATAAATAATAAAAAATTACTAATAATTAAATTATAATATTTTTAGGTTATCCTGCATTGTTGAATACCAATTGCTTTTGGATTCCTGACAATTATAATGAACAAAGACAACTTCGACGCTTTCTGTCTCGGATAATATTTGAGTTATCGCAAAATTAGTCATACAAAATTGTTAGAAATTGAGTCCTCGACAAGTTTTATTCGAAAAAAATTTGATAAAACCGAAAGGGGATGCTATAATTGACAATACAAAATTGTTAACATTACTTAGACGCACTTCTTTTATCGTAACCTTTTTTCTTACACAGATATAATAAAAATACTAAACAAAAAAGAAAAACGAAAATCCAACGAGTACGAGCCGACATATCGCCGATTATCTGTTTTTCAGTTTTTTCAAAATGGCGGAGAAGGAAATATTGTTGGATTCCGGAGGATTTAGGCATCTCTAATGACCATCTACTTGTCCTAAAAAAATTGGCTTGTCGATCCGTTTTGTAGATATTTGCCACTGTTTGATCTAACTTAAAAGCGAGACCGAGAGCGAGGGATCTTTTTCTACCTGTCTCTCTTGACTCTATCCCCTAACCTTTCTCTCCTAATCTACTAACGTACAGTCGTTGGCCAATTAAGAAACTGAAAGTTCTAGTTATTTGCCATGATAAAGTAGGTACGCAAAGTTCAATTTGGTGGCATAGGTAATTATATAATATTTCTATCCAATGAATCTCGCTCAAGGTCCTGCCAATGACTATGCCAAGTACAGGTTCAACAAAATACACGCGCTGTAATATATAGATATACAATACCCTCGTAGTCTCGTGTGTCCCATTCATACGGCAACGCGGTTCAGTCGACGATACAGCTCCTTGAACGAGAAAAAAATTGCAGGCGCTTCTACCCTCCCTAGTTTTAGTGCCTTGCTTCCTTCCTTCCTTTTCTTTGCTCAATCCACTCTTCCGGCCTTTTCTTTTCCGCCGTATTGCCAAACGATTCCCGAACGATTGGGATTGCGAAAATGCAACGAATATTCGCAATCCCAAAAATGATGAATTATTTATAATACAAACAAAATGTTTCATTCTCTCGTACTTCCCGACAATTTTGTACCGCGCAGAGTTATTGACACGTATCACTTTCAAATCCACTTACCCTCGAATGTGAATTATTCGCCATTGACCTATGACCATATGGCGATATTCAAACTCATGCGATATATTTCCGTACACGTAATTAATAGATGCTAAAGTGCCGAAGTATCCAGCACGATCCGATCATCCGTCGATTTGCATAATAGACGAAGCTGTTCATGTAACTCCCACGCATCGTCCATTTATTGAAATCTCTATTGAAAAGCAACAAATTTCTTCTGCCCATTGAACTTGACTCTTCTCTATCCATGCTCGATGCTATTCCTCGTTATGAGACAATGGATGTGCTAATTCATGCACGTATGCGAAGCTTCAATGCCTTCAGCATTTCTTATACCCAGATAACTTTAAAGAATACATATAGATATGTGTTGCCGCTGGACAGAAGGCACGTGAACAAAAGGCACAAAAACCGAGAGAACGAGCGTGAGTTTTGCGCATAATTACGAAGCTCTGAACCGAGTTGCCATTATAAACTCTTTCGCTCCCCAGATAAAACGAAACAGGCTCTAATTATAGATGTATCGAAAATACTTCGCGAACTTCGTTTTGCGAGCTTCGATCAAGACCATCCCGTTGACAATCACCGATCTTTCCAATGACTCGTCGCTCGATCCTTCTGTTTCAGGTGAGGGTGGCGATTATCTAACAATATCGTTGAAGGACGGGGGTGCGGCAGTTGGCATGACGCTCGCTAATGGAAGACTCGATCTTCACATTAAACCTGCGAGGGTGCGTTTCGACGATAATCAGTGGCACAAGATAATAGTACATCGGAGAGTACAAGTGGTGAGTGAACGTCGAATAAAACTTCGCTCCAACTATTGCGAATATGAAAAAAAAACGTTTGTTTTGCAAAGATTTCGCTCGAAAATTGTGAAAGATGCCAAACGGTATATAAATAATACGGGTTCCAATGTAAACAATCGATAGATTCATATCTATCGAAAATGGTTGATGCGATAATATATATACATATATATATATGTGCACGTACGGTCGTCCAATTTCGGCGTCGATAAAGAATTCGTCACGAGAAAATTGTTGACAGGTGGCAAGGTTTTTTATTTTTATTTTTGTATCCGCGTTTTCATTGTAGGTACCTACACGTAAACGTATGGACAATTCTCGCATCAATCGATAAACAACCCGAATGTACATCTTCGTTTCACTTCATAACGTGGAAGTTTGGAGTTCTTTCCCTTATTTGCATTTCGAAAAACTCATGATCATAACGTTTTCGTGCACAGAAAAATTAATAGTGTCGCAGAAAAAATAAAAACTGGAAGGTCAAATGAATGATTGGTTAGCGATGGAATATACGTGTTACCTATATATAAAAAAAGCTGTTATACGCGATCGTTATTAACGCGATGCAACGCAACGCCCGATGCAACGAGGGTTTCGTTGAGAAGGCCTGGGCCGAACCCCGCCGCCTCTGGTGATTATTTACGCGTCGACGTCACAACTTCCCGTTTGTCGAGGCTTAGAGAGAACTCCGGGCTAGTCCCGATGTATCCAACAGCACTGTTTTCAACCATCCCTCCCGTTCTGCCCGAAACAGCGTTCACGGAACATCGCCGCGGCTTTTGCACTCTCGTCAATCATCGATCGAGCGTATATAATACCGGTGCCCGGTCAAATAACCCTTTTCATTGTACACCCATTACCCTCTCTATCAATCTCACTCTGTGTCTACGTACGTACCTGGCTAGAATAATCGAGTCGAGAATAAGTCGAGCGTGAGAAAAGCAGTAACGATTTATTAACGAAATCGAATTGATGGGAATGATGCCTGTGGGATACGTTCGTTATTTGAATCCTTTTAGCTTTTAATCTGTTGGAGAGCAGTGATTTTTTTTATTAAGCCTCGATTCCCAACGACTCTGACGTTCTTATAAATTATACATTATTATTATGTATGTCAATTATTGCCGGCTTCGAGTTACCCCGAAGAATCAAAGTCTGATTTAATACAACGGTTTATTACCGATCTGCAGGTTCACCATCGGTTCTATCCTCACGATTAACCCGACCCAACTTTGGACCATCGACGTTGAAGAGCCCCCCATTTTTTGTTACCCCTTATTTGTCAAAATGTAGCACGCTATAGCAGATATGATTATTTATTATTGTTCATTATTGCCCGTTACACATTATTATTTATTATTAGCTACTTACATCCTAACGTTATGTGGCAACGTAAGTTATTACCGAAGAACCAAAGTCTAATGAAAGGAAGCAAAAATTATTGATTTCCAATATACGACGTTCGCTGCCGATTCTACCGTTCCAACTAGCTCGATTCAACCCGATCGAATATACACGAATGCGAATGGAAAAAGCGTTAACAAGAACACAAGAACTTTCATCTCATCTCATCAGCTTAATTTTCTTCATTTTCCTGTCAATAATGATCGCACCATTGATATACATAAATCCATACTTACATAATGTATTTACTTATAGATAGGTATATAGAGTTGGGCACGTAAATGGTACTCCGCGGGACGTACCATGTAAAAAACCGCCTCGACGTGCCAAATTGTGGCTCATAGAGGCGTCACTGTATAATTCATATACACGTGCATAGCGCGGAATACATCAGACACACACGTACACACGTACGCAAACGTTCGCATGAAAAAGTACAGGTAGGAAAGTTTCGGCCTACGAACTCGCTCGTTGCGCCACTTCGCGCGCTCTCCTCTCTCCCTCTCTCACCGTGGCCGCAAAGTTCGCAAATTTGCTTGGGCCGAGGGCTGCTGAGCTTCCGAAACGAAGTTGGAGAAGGGAGAGGGAGGAGGGCGGAGAGAGAGACGGTCGTTGCACCCAAGCGGATGCTGCTTGGTTTTTAGCTAGAGGCATTCGTTAAAAATCAAGTACGTTTCTTGCCACATGGCGTACAAGGGTGTGGGCAAGCGAGCGAGAATAATTTTGCGAAAGACAAATATAGAGGGAGAGTCAAAGAGTGACGGAGAAGCAATGAAGGCTGTCTCGTCGCGCCCAGACCAATGACCCCGTAGTAGGTACCTACCTACCAACGACATATATAAACACATTGGAGAATGTGAATGTTTCATTAAAAAATAAAACACATTAAAATAATTATAATACAGAGAAGAGAGAAACAAATCGTGAATTATTACGTTAGCGATATAGCGGGGTTTGGTTCATTAGCCTATGGTTTTTGTTGTTGTTAATTGTGCACGGCCGCAAGAAGTAAAACAATTGTGACAAACGTAAACGGCATTCTCTGAATGTACTAGCGGATTTTTCAAGATGGTCTCGAACGCGATTTCCGTGATAGATGAGACAAAATTATCATTCCCCGATCCGTGGAACGTCTTCACGTATAAATGAGGGAGATAGATAGAGAGATATAGAGAGATTGATTAATTGAGTGATTTTTTATTATACCCTAGCGGACGATGGGATAATACGCCGAGTTATCACTATACAAAACTTTGCAGACATACAACTTTTATGCAATCATAATCAGAGTATCATTCGAATTATACCTTTGCAGGCTTAATAGTTTTCATGAAATAACCTTTTGACTACTTAAGAATTCAACTTATGTAATACAAACTTAACAGAACACAAATAAAATAGAAATTTTTAGAAATGTACACCCTACTATAGATGGAGCATATCGAAATACAATTTTCACAGCTAGGAATTACAGTAAAGCAAAGCAGGTGGAGGGAGGCAACTAAGCGAGTAAGCGACCAGCGTAAGCCACCCCGCGACAGATAGACTTATACACTAAAATTACAGGCGACCACGCTAAACGCATCGTAGATAATAATATTTACATAGAACCGCGAACGAAGCTACATAGCGCCTAAGCAACTTAACAAACTAATCGACTGAGCGGTGAGCACAGAGCACACACGACTCTGACCGTGCCACGGCCGCTCTCAACGTTATTTAAAGCTCGCCTGCACCTACGGCGCACCCTGTCCTTCGCCCATCCCATCGCAGCGCAGCAGGTAGCGAAGTTAACGGAGTTTAAAATTCTCAATGGACGATGCTGACCGAATATCGTTGGGCAATGAGTGCCAGTACATAGCAGCAGTGATCTGATACGATCGGTGCAGCCTTGTCGTGCGTTGTGTCCGAGAGAGAGAGAGAGACAGAGAGAGAGAGAGAGAGAGAGAGAGAGAGAGAGAGAGAGAGACGAATGAGATCTCTGGCAACGAGAACGGTCGCTCGGTTTCTCTTATGATTGATAAAGCGGCAGCGATCGAGGCATAAGGCTATATACCGGATATGCACCGCCCGGGTACCGAACGCGTTATCTGTACTGCGTTGACGTTATCACGAGCGCGAGATTGAAACACAAAGAAAGTGAGAAACCGAGCGATTATTGTACCCAGAGCCGTTCGCTCTCGAAATTTTGAACCTTGAGTATCGAGAAATAAAAAGGTATAGTTCCTTCGAATAACTATCCCTAAGTACTTTAACTTAAGTGACAAAAACTGCGGATTAGCAGATTTTGGAATCATTATCGCGGTTACATCAATGAAAAACTGAAATCCTCCATCGAGCGTCATCATGAAAAACTTTCTCGTCTATTATTAATACCGATCGAACAATCCTATGCAGAACCAAAAGACAACTTGGGTCACGTGCGTCATATTTCGCTCATTGTATTCGTTAAAAATGAGCTTAGTTCTCAAAGAGACGAGCCTCCATGTAAATAAAAGAGAGCCCCCCCCCCATCTTGGCCTCTGGAGTTGTTGGCGCGTCTACCTCACTGCGACATGTCTGACATTTTCATACCCTCGAAAACGCTCAGACGAATTGTATATTGTACATATATTCAAAGGGTGAGGGAGGCTTTCTATATCTCTGCTATTGCTAGCCACCCCTTCCAACAACTTTGTTAATAATGTACGCCCAAGCCCTCGCTTGTCTTCATCTTTGTTTTCACTGTTCGTTTCACTCACCCTGCAATACATTTTACAACGCACTCGACAACTGTGTGTGACATGTGAATCGCGTAGGTAATGGCAGCGCCAGCGCGAAAGCATTGCAAAAAATCGCAATCGTAAAAACGCCGTGCAAGCCGTCTGTCGGCTTACTCTCGTTCGTTGCCTTTTCCATCTCTCTCTTCGCTCACAATGGTGCGCTTGTCCTTTTCTACTCCGACCCTCTCAATTCAGAGTAATATTACGCTCGCCAGTAGAAGGCGCGCGTGAAAATACGTGGGATTGCGGATTCAGCTCACCGGAACCCTTGCCCATAGGGTTACAAAGTTGTCGCGTCGTCTCCCTTTAAAATTTGCTCCCGTGCACGCAAAAAGAATTTCAAAGCAACCTTGGAAAAGCTGAGCATCAATTTAATTTACGGTTTTCCACGTAAGGCTTTATTTCACATTTGAACTATACGCAGCCGAGCTCACATTAGCTGAAATTACATAGTTTAACGGTGAAAAATGAAAAAAATGAATCAGAAATGAGAGCGCGATGAATGTTCGTAGAATTCGATTTTTTAACGTACCTATTGATAAAGTAGATCATTATATCGAATCAAACGTACGCGTTCAAAATACGTTAAGCATCATATCGCCCCGATTGAAAATATGGTGAGTGATAATTCATGACCGAGTCACCCCTAATATTTCCTCTCTAGTTTTGTCATTTGACGCGTGACCTAACAGCCCCTAAAGTGAACTGTGAATTTGCAATTTCACAGGGAGATTCCCCAATGGAAGAGTCCTCTTCTCGGGGGCGCCTATAGCTTTAGAGAAGGAGGTTTGCTATGAGAATGCCGCAGGGCGGTGCTGGCCTCCCGATCTCGACTAACCCCGCAGTTTCATTCCACGAACGCGCGAGTCAACGTGATGGCGAATGGGTTATACTATAATATAATATATGAGGTATTCCACGGGACATCGGCAATCGGACTGCCGACTTCTTTTCGCTTTTGACCAACATTTTTCCCCTCGTAGTACTTGATGAACAGAGCAAGTCATGAAATTTTTAGACTTTTTCGCCATTTTTTTTTATTTGTGTAGTATAATATTAGTATTGAAAATACACAGAATACAAATTATACCGTAGAAAATATGAAAAAACAAAACAAAGAATAGGTTGGACGTTAATAATCGCCTTTGCACTGATTCGATCTGCGCCTTGTCATCGACTGACGTCGTTCCCTTGTCCCTTGGCTAGCAACGCCATTTTGGCGCGTTCGAGCGTCTTGCCCAATCACACGCATTTTTTCTCTCTCGCTTTCACGCACTCTTTCTGCCTTGCTTTCTGCCTCTCTCGCTCACATGCACTCCCTCTCATAGGCGCGCTCCCTCATAGTCACACTCTCTCTCTCTCTCTCTCTCTCTCTCTCTCTCTCTCTCTCTCACGCGCTCTCTCGCTCTCTCACACTCACTCACTCGTCATTCCTTTCTTATAGGGCCTTGTCCCATTTTATATGCCCTAAAGTTATGAATTTTTGAAAATTCCGAAAAAAAAATTCTACTGCAAATAACTCCAGGACAAGACATTTTAAGTAAGATTATAAATACTTCAAATTATGCGTCCTGAACTGCTTTTTCAGAAAAAAAATAACGAATAAATTATTTACATATTTCTGGATGTTTTTTCCCGAATTCCTCTTGCGATTTCGAACAAATCTAGACTCGTTTCATCTTGGAGCCTCGATATTTATTATTTGTTTCAATATTTTGAAAGTTATGGGAAAATCGAAATTTCAATGAAAGTCAATCAATGTAGTAAGAGATTGAGATAGAAGCCATTTATTCTTGACAATAATAATTTTATTCATGTTTTTATTCACATTTTGGTTGAAGATTCTGAATCATTCAAATTTTTCTGAAGATGAAACAATGTTCACAATGACATTTTCATAATTCATACTTCATTCGTTATATCATAATCGACCATAGATAACCACCTTCTTCTATTTGCTTTATGATAAATGCATTACTAAACCTGTGCATATGAAAATTGACGTATTTGAAAATATGGCTTGCCAGCCCTTCGCCATTTTGGGTAGCACTCTGGGCGCCCGCACTTATTCGCCAGTTCGAATGGTCATCAAAACCCAACCGTTTACCAAATATCATGGTCAAGTTTTCACCCCAAAATGATTAGGAAGCTGCCAAAGTATAATACGTTTGGAATCACGATTCGAGCAAACCAAAAGGATACCAGGAATGCAACAAATACATTGCATAATCCCCAGGAATAATGAAGATCTCAATGTAAAACAAATGTTATCTTCAAACAATTTTAAATCTTTCAAAATCTTCAAACCATAAATTCGCGAATAAAATTATTATTGTCAAGAATAAATGGTTTCTATCTCAATCTCTTACTATATTGATTGACTTTCACTGAAATTTCGATTTTCCCATCATTTTCAAAATATTGAAAAAAAATAGTAAATATCGAGACTTCACGATGCAACTAGTCTCGATTTTTTTCGAACGCAAACGAGGAATCTGGTAAAAAATCGAAAAAAAAACGGTAACGTCATACTTGATTTTTTTGATTTTATAAAAAAAAAACATCGAGAAATTTGTAAATAATTTGTTCGTTATTCTTTTCTGAAAAAGCAGTTTAGGACGCATAATTTGACGTACTTATAACCATATTTAAAATGTCTTGTTCCGGAGTTATTTGCATCTAAATTTTTTTTCGGAATTTTCAAAAATTCATAACTCAACAAAGTGGCGAAAAAATCTAAAAATTTCATGACTTGCTCTTTTGATTGCGTACTATGAGGGATTTTTGTTTTGCCAAAATCGAAGAGGGGTGGGCAGTCTGAATGCCGATCTCCCGTGGAATAACTCATATGTATATATGTATTACATAAGTATAGAGATATACGTGTATAACGTGAAACTGGGCACTTCGGCGGTATTCCGAACGGCGATGGGGCGGGCGTCATCCAGGATTACGCGGGGCTTATGGCATATCGACATCCTTGGCGAGAGAGCAATAGCCCAGTCAGTATATTGTATATTTGGAAATGCAAATGAACCGAGAAAGCTGATTTTTGGATATTGTGTAAAGGGGGCTAAGAAAAGCTTAACTTGAAATTGCCGACTTCAATTTCCTATGAGCTTTCTCCGCCTTCTTGAAAAAGGGGTTAAATTTTGTTATCTGCGATAACTCGGTTTTCCGCCATGATACGAAAATTTCGATTATATACTTTTTTGTTGCTTTTTTACGCTCTACAATAAAGGTTGCATATATTTTTCACCTACCGTCGATAGTTGTTGAAATATCGAGCGAGAAAGTAAAAAATTAATAGATTGACACTGGTTTTTTGCTGTTTCTCGTGATATATATTGAAAGATGTCTATTATCAGACTCGTAGAGCATGCTAATACCTGCAATGGCTTTTTAAAAATTTTTTTTAGCCAAAAATTACAACTTGTAGTGCGCCGCAAAGTTGGCAAGTCCGCGTGAAATTTCGATATCATAGCCCGCGCGATTCTACACAGGGTACGGCACGAGAAACAGAACACCGAATATCTAGAAAACTAAATCCGGAAGAAAAAAATGTTTCAAATAAAAAGTTTAATTCATGGGAGGGCTGATACAAGAGTCACATCGGCTTTTGATTCACATTGTGTTTTCAAAGTCATTTCAAGGTCAACTGGTTTTTTCAAATAAAAACATATTTTCATTGTAGATTCTTAGTCTACAACTTGAAACAAATAACTTTTGGTTGGAATAATTTTTCTCTTAGTCACTACTTTTTACAATATTGTCATTAATAAAATGATTTTCTCGACATTGTGTATTTTCTCTTTGAAGATTCAATATTGTGAAAAGTATTGACTGACCGAAAAAATGGTCCAAACAAAAGTTATGTATTTTAAGTCGTAGATTAAGAATCTGCAACGAAAAATATGTTTCCATTTGAAAAACCAGTTGACCTTTAAATGACCTTGAAAACAATGCGAATCGAAGGCCGATGTGACTCTTGATGTATCAGCCCTCCTATGACTTAAACATTTTATTTGAAACATTTTTTTTTCTCGGATTTAGTTTTCTAGATATCAGGTGTTCTGTTTCTCGTGCCTTACCCTGTGTACAATCGCGCGGACTATGACATCGAAATTTCGCGCGGACTTGTCGGTACTCTACGACGCACTACAAGTCGTAATTTTTGTCTAAAAAAAAAACAAAAAAAATTACATTGCAGGTATTAGCGTGCTCTACAAGTTTGATCATAGACATTTTTTCGATATATATCACGAGAAAGGAGCAAAATCGATATGTATGACGAGAAACAGCAAAAAACCAGTGTCATTCTCTTAATTGTTTACTTCCTCGCTCGATATTTCAACAACGATCAGCGGTAGGTGAACAATTTATGGGACCTTAAAAAAATGTATAATCGAAATTTTCTGATCGTGGCGGAGAGCCGAGTTATCGCAAAAACCAAAATGTAACCCTTTTTCAAGATGGCGGCGAAAGCTCATAGGAAATTTAAGTCGACAATTTCAAGTTAAGCTTTTCTTAGCCCTCTTTACACGATATCCAAAGCAGCTTTCTCGGTTCATTTGCATTTCTTTGACCTTTTTTCGGATATACTGACTGAACTACAAGGATAAAAGGGCCACGACCTCCTTCTGAGCGTTTATATAACTTTCATGCATGTATGAATATAAACACACACACGCATACACGCACGCGCGCGCACACACAAACACATACGGATACGGATACGCATATGTATGTGCCATACAAAATATGGGAATATACGGAATATGGGCGGGTATAATGCGTATAGTCGACGTAATACAGGCTATATGAAACGGTGTATTATGTATAGCTATTACGTTATGTGTACCAACCTGTGCTAAAATTGGAAAATACAAAATGACGATGCGTGTGCACTCTTCTTGCATAAATATTTTCAGCTAGCCATCTCGTAAACAACCCCTAATAAATCATCCAGAAAAGTAGAAGCCGTTACTCACGGCGTTGATAAATGTGCGATGGAAAACGATATTTATGGAATGAAAGGCGACTTACCGGGAAGGAATAACGCTCGATTGATTTCAATAAATCTTCAAATCTCAATTGTTCAAAATTCAAATCGTTTAAAGCGAATTTAGACCGCGACAACGGGATTATCGTAATAAGCATTTGCTCTCGTACAAACAGCATTGATACGGTAACTTGCCTTTAAATCTCGTGTATAATATGAGCCAAAGAGGTGAGAGTCCGAGAGTGCAATACTTGACTTGCGGTTTATCGCTTCTGGCCACTATGCAACAGTTGCGTAAGCTCATATTTCTCTCCCAGCTCATCCTCTCGTACTTATTATCTTTCATTCGATTTGAGCCTTTGGTTTGTTGTACGAGCAATCTACAACGTTACATCGAATGCCGTAGTTGTATTATCTTAAGTGACCAAGCAGCCTTCGTGCTTTGACGTAGGGCCATGCTTTACATGTATCCGGGGTATTCCACGACTAATCGGCCTATTTGGAACTTTTGCATCTCCGATTTTGTTTTTGTTTTTTCTTTAAGTCCTTGTTGAGATTTGCCTCCATGACTTTTTTCAATTTTTGTTTTTTTATGTTACGGTCCGAGGGACTTGCAAGTAATAAATAAGATATAAAGTCGTTTTGCTGTAGCGAAACTATCTTAACTCATTTATTTAAAACGTACGTGATACAATGTTGCAGTCCGTAGACAACAAGTTTGTATACGGAGTGACTAACAATAAGTTAACAGTCAGAAGGTCGGTACTAGAATAACGGCCTTCGGTGTCGATGCAGTGACTTAAATAACATTACATTGTCTGATAGTCGATGGTGGGAGAGCTGTAAGGGTCTAGGTTCGGTGACGAGTAGTCCAGGTATTTCTTTATCACTAATGGTAAGGGCCAAGGGTCCATTTGGTAATAGGGGAATCGGGTATTTGTTAAGTGGTAGTGATAAGGATGATAGGTTGCTCTGATGTTAGTTTAAGTGCTATTCGGTTTGGGTCTAAAGTGTGGGAACTTGTATCGGTGTTATCCAAACATTCATGAGATATAAATTTCTGAAAAAATTCGGTTTTTAAAAATGCCTTATTTGAAATGCTCGTAACTCCGTGAATAATCGACCAAATTGGATTTTCTTTTATTTCAAAATTTTCGGTTTTTCACATATTGTTGATAAAAAATACCGAAAAAGTTTTTAAACGATATTGATATGAGATTTTATTATTTTAACAACAAATGATTGTTTTTAACAATGATCGTCTAATTTAATTGTTTTGCAAAGAACTGTTGTTAATATGAACAATTTTAAGCCTAGTTTTAGAATGGGCAAACGATGGAATCTATCTTTTTTCGAATTAAAAATTTTCATGTTTTTAGTTATCCGTGTTGAAAAATATCTGAAAACAAATTTGTATACTCATGAGCTACTGTAAATAATTATTTTAGTAACACCTAGTGATTATTGATTATTTTACAGAGTGATTTAAGGAAAAAGATATAGCACAAAATAAGGTAGGTACTTACTAATAATAAAAGATATATATAAAATAAGGTAGTTATTAATAATAAGTACCTTTCGTGCTTACCGTACGAAAAATGATAGGTGAAAAGTAAAAAAAAACGCGAAATTTCACAGGTTTTTCGGCATTTCGCCCATTAGATTCGAACCATCGAAAGAATGACCATCATGTTCTTGACATGCGAGAAATTTCCCATAAAATTAAGCACTTTTACAATCATTTTTGAGAAAAAATGCCCTTCCCCCATCCAGGCTCTTTTTGCCCCTTTGGTTTGAAAAATTGCTATTTTCGAACTTTCGCCATGGCCACAAAAATTGAGCAATTCGGATGTTGTTTAGCTCATTCTTCTCGTATCGGCGAGCACTTCAAAAAGTTACTCATGCAATTTTCTGTCGAACGAACGAGAACGGAGATACAGCTACGCGAAAAGTCGATTTTTCGACGTTTTGCGATTCCCATAAAAATTAGCAATATATTGCATTACGGTGAATTTGAATTGTTTCTCGCGCTCTAAGAGCCTATAGCAATTGTAAATTTCTCGTACAACGAGAAAATCATGGTCATTCTTTCGATAGTTCGAATCTAACGGGCGAAGTCCCGAGAAAACTTATATATTTCAGAGTTTTTTGACTTTTCACCTATTATTTTTCGTGGATCAAGCATGAAAGGTACTTATTAATAATAACTTATTAATAATAAGTACCTTATTTTGTATATATCTTTTTTTAATGAGTATCTTATTATATATATATCTTTTATTATTAGTAAGTACCTCCCTTATTTTGTCTATATCTTTTTCCTTAAATCACTCTGTAAAATAATCAATAATCACTAGCAAGGAAGGTCCCGTCGGCGTCCCCCTCCGATTTTGTTGAAACTAAGGAGTAAGTGCGTTTCACTTTAAGGAGTGAAACGCACCGTCAAAAATGGGAATGTTTTTCGTTTTTCGTCGATAACTTTTTAACGGTACGAGATATAAAAAAAATTCAAATTGCAACTTTTTTCTTTTCACACACTATACATCGGAGATGAGAAAAATGCAGATAACAACAAATTTCACATTGTTTTTTGCAAAAATGCAATTTTTTCATCCGTATCTCCGAGAGTTTTTAACCGATTAACCGATTTTAACCGAAATCGAGTTGACGGGTTTTTTTTGTTTTTTCCGATATCTCAAAATTAAGGGGCTCAAAATAAAACTGCCCTTCGATTTTTTAGGCAAGAGCATCGTATAGTCAGCTAGCATTATGGAATTCCGGGCTAAATTCACGTCAATATGAGTTCGTGTGCATATTTGTAAACTCCCCCCTCCCCCGTATGAACAAAAAATTAAGGGGTGAACCACCCCTGTGGTTATCTTTTTTCCACCCTATATGAGAACGGGGTGGACCTAATTGAAAGAAACCTGTTCTATTTTTATGGAAACACAAAAATCTAGTTGACGTATTTTTGCATTTTTTCCTAATAGCAACCTTAAGGGGGTAAACTACACTCTACCTGAACTTCCTTACCGCAGAGTCGTCTTTTCCTGTTTAACATGTCTTTGCTGATTCAAAATATTTCTAACCACTCCGAATCGACATTTCATCATGTTGCGAAATCAATATGAGATCCTGACAGGGTCATCCAGCCCCTCTCTATTTTCCTTTTCATTGACGATTTCAAAATTTGCCACTCTATTTTGATGAATATGGTTTTGGATACCTGTAGATATTTGCATTTGCTCATTTGCATTTGCACATTTCATGCTCAATCAGCAAAGACATGTTAAACAGGAAAAGACAACGCGGTACGGAAGTTCGAGTAGAGGGTAGTTTACCCCCTTAAGGTTGCTATTTGGAAAAAATGCAAAAACACGTCAACTAGATTTTTGTGGGTCCATCAAAATAGTACAGGTTTCCTTCAATTAGGCTACCCCGTTCTCATAGATGGTGGGACAAAAATAAACACAGGGGTGGTTCACCTTTTAAGGGGTCACGTACAGTTAGGCCTTCGAAAAAAGGGGTTTTTTGCGAATTTTTTTTGGGGACACATTTAAATAATTAATCGTAAATCTTTTTCCATACAAAAGACATATATTTTAAGTAAATAATACAATTTTTTTATTGCAAAATATGCAGAAATTTTTCCATAACCGCACGTAACGTAGGGGTCCCAAAAAAAAGGTCCTCCGCGGTGATCAGTGCAGCTCGTCACCGGAACGTCTGAAATCAAAATAAAAGTAGGGATCATTAGTTAATGACATACTGCTCCGGTTGATCGAAGGATTTGAAAATTTTATGATTTTTCACAAAATGGTGGATGTTGGAAGTCAACGGTGTGTTTTCGACCCAAATTTTGCTCACATTTTCAGCTATAAAAAAAAAAAATAATCGCATAGAAAAATCCTTCGTTCATCCGGAGGACAATTATGTCTAGAAAAAGTGAGCAAAATTTCAAGTCGATCGGTAAAGCCGTTTCCGAGGTACAGTGATCACCGTGTTCGAAAACATAGTTTCGAGAAAAACGCATTCAAAGTTTTCAGTACGATTTACATGCAGAAGAGAAATTTGAAATCCAAGTCCACGTTCGCTCACGATGCCAAACGACACTTCGCCGCTACACTTTGCACATTTCACCAGTTTCGCGATCGCGGAAAATACAGAAAAAAAATTAATAATTCTATAATCTATAGAATTAGTTTTAGGGACATAGTATTCGTGTTGATTTTTCAGTTTTTTCGCAGACGTACTCGCTCCGCCATCATCTATCTCTGCAGTTTTCGGATTGAAAACCTGTTTTCTTTTCCGGGATCTCGACTTATAAACTGTTCGAGACTTCCTCACTTCTCTTGAAACTTTTTTATCCATTTTTATCGAATTTAATACTGTTGTATGCCCAGAGAAATATAACGTGCGCACAGCTCTACGTCTCACAGCAAACTGCTTCAAAGCAGCAATTTTTCGAAAATGTACCTTGGAATATATATATAATTTTCAAAGGTACATTTTCTTATATATATAATAATATATATATGTGTGTATAGGTCACAATAGAGGCACTGACCGGCCTCAGAAGGTCGAGCGCGCAGCTGCCGCTACCTGCCTACTTTGGTGCGCCGGAGACGGCTCCGTTCAAAGTTACATATCTCCATACCCAACAGTCGGATTCGTCTAAAATTTTCACAGAATACTTTTCAAATGTGCTACTTTTAGAAAATGTAAAAAAAAATCGATTTTTTGAAAATTCTAACTGTACGTGATCCCTTAATTTTTGGTTCGTACTTGGGGGGGGATTACAAATATGCACACGAACTTATATTGACGCGAATTTAGCCCGGCATTCTATAATGCTAGCTGACTATACGATGCTCTTGGCTAAACAATCGAAGGGCCGTTTTAACCCCTTAATTATGAGATATCGGAAAAATAAAAAAACTCTTCAACTCTATTTTTCTATCCTCTACCTGTATGTAAATTTGCATCCCCAATCGGTTAAAAGCTCTTGGAGATGCGGATGAAAAAATTGCATTTTTGCAATAAAGAATGTGAACTTTGTGTACAATATATAGTACGCGAAAAAATAAAGGTTGTTGCAATTTCAATTTTTGTTATATCTCGTACCGTTAAAACGTTATTGATGAAAAACGAAAAACATCCCCACTTTTTAAGGTGCGTTTCACCCCTTAAACCTGTTTTTCCGCAGATAAAAAAAATACGTATCCCTTAGTTTTTGATACTCTTCCACATAAAAAAGTTTCAACAAAATCGGAGGAGGGCACCAAAGGGTAGATGTTACTAGAATAATTATTTACAGTATCTCCGAAGTATAAGAATTTGATTTCAGATATTTTTCAACACGTATAACTAACAACACGAAAATTAAAAATTCGAAAAAAAATAGATTTCATCGGTTGCACATTCTAAAACTAGGCTTGAAATTTTGCAACTTAACAACAGCTTTTTACAAAAAAATTTAATGAATATCGATGCAGACTAACATTGTTGTTACAATCATTTGTTGTTAAAATATAAAATCTCATATCAATATCGTTTAAAAAACTTTTTCGGTATTTTTTATGAAAAATACGTGGAAAACCGAAAATTTTGAAAAAAAGAAAGTCCAATATGGTCGATTATTTGCGGAGTTATGAGTATTTAAAAAAAGGCCTTTTCCAAAAACAAAAATTTTCCAACAATTTATATCTCGTGAATGGGTAAAAAAAAATGAAAAAAATCATGGAGGCGAGTCTCAACCAGGACTAAAAGAAAAAAAAAGGAAAACAATCGAAGATGCAAAATACCCCATATAGAAAATCAGAAGGAGATAATACAAGCTAGAAAGAGGGAGGAGGTGGCGGAGAGGGGAAAACATCGAAGAAGCAAAAGAAAATTAACTCCCGTGATATAATATAATCTCGTCATAGAACTGGACATAGTTAAAGCTTCAACAAAGTGAGATTCCCGGGTATGAGTTAATAACGTCAGGCCCGTGGTTGATGCTCGTACACGTACTTACGCGCGTGAATCTATTTGTGTACTCGTATATGCGCACCCTTACTTCCATGGACGAGGTGGCTAGCCTAGCCAGATTATATACCTAGCCAACCGACCGATAAACCTTCAGGATTCTTCGTTCATATGCTCGAGGAATAATACGTCGGAAGCATCACCGATATTCAACAGAGCGTCTGCAAGTGTATAACGATAAGTATAGGTACCTACTACCATACGGTACGCGCAATAAGCTGTTCGGTCAGCCTCTCCCGCATTCTCGTACCAACCGCGCATTACCTATATGGAACTGATGGCTCTTGTAGTTCTCCACGCACATACACCACGATAAAGTATGCATCGGAGACCCCCTATCTCGTGATAAGATTTTCCCGATACTGCAGCATACCTATTGTTTGGCTTCTCCAGTTGTAGTGTACGCAAAATGAATCACGGGTACAATATGCAATAGTAATGTTAATTACTAGTTTAGGCAATAAACCCAAAAAATTATCGGATTTAAATGTTGCGAGGCGCATCCACGTATAATGCTGGAATCGCTCCGAAATAATACCTATAGAACATAATACATATTATTGGGAGGTTCGGTAAAGTAACCTATTGAAAAATGATTTACTTAAGGGCTTACATACAGTTAGAAGGCTTTAAAAAGACGGATTTTCAAGAATTTTTTTCGCGCAGACTATTCAATTTATTAATTTGAAAATTGGTGTACATATTATAATAACCTTATAATATATTAACATATTTTTTATTTGTCAAAATAATCATCGCGAATGTTGCTATCGCCGATCTCCTAGAGCTCCGCAAAAAAAACCAATTTTGCTGTGATCACGATATCTCTGGACCGGATTATCTGAAATGAAAAAACCGAATAAATTTCGTTAATATAATACATTATCTAGTATTTAATCGAAGGAATTTGCGAAAAAATAATTTTTGACAAAATGGCGACTTCTCAAAATAAAAGACTCGATTTTGAACGAAAATTTAAGCCTTAAATTGTTTATAAAATGGAAAATATTTATCGGAGAATAAAAATCTTCGATTAATTACTAAAAAATCTAGCTAAAAAGGTTGTGTTAAAATTTGAGACTGATCGGTTCAGCCGTTTTCGAGAAATCTTGATCACCGATTTTGAAAACATAGTTTTGAGAAAAACGCGTTTAAAGTTTCAAAAGCGTTTTACATGTGGTAAATTTTTTTTTTTTTCAACTTACATGGAGTCATCTATTCCAGGGCCATATAATAATCCGTTCGCATCGTTGGCAGCTTATAATAATTCGATTTGATGCTGTCTGCGAGCCATTCTTCCCTCTCTGGTGCTCTCGTGTGATCTCAGGTCGGAGATCTTGATGCGCTGCGCATCTTCTTTATCTGTATATGAATGCGCATTGGACCCAAGTGAGACGCCCATTGCATTCATATAATATAAAAGGGCAGCTGTCCCTTCATTGAAGATGCCAGCAGCTATATATGCAGCCATTTCCACCGTTTTTGATCCGGCTGGAAGTACTTTTGGAGAGATCTTCCACACCAGTTGGTTATAGCTTTCATTATTATTTTGGGTGAAACCACCCACACATCTTTCCAATAATTTTTCATTGCTGAGATCTTCATAAATGGGCCTCAGGGCCTCAGCAACTTCTTGTGGAAATGGCTGATAATCATGCTTATAAACTGATAAGTTATCAGCAGCTGCTGCCCCGACTGTGAGACGGGCCTCCCTAACGCGCCTTCATAAATGTGTCTATAACTTCGAAAATATTCGTCTGATTGACATAAAATTTTGAGTGTGTATGCTCAAATATATGTATATTCAGAAAATACAAAAAAAAACGATTTTTTGAAAATTACAAGTGTATGTAAGCCCTTAAAGTGTATAATTCATTTCCTAAAAACCTGAAGAATTGCACATTTGTCACTCAGTTACTGTGATTTCACAGTAAAAATTACTTAAAAATTCTTTCCGTGTAGCTAATATCAACTGCACAGCGACTTTAATTATCCACTCTTTCGCTTCGATTGCCACAATTTTCTGTTTGACCTTTTTGACCTCAAGACCGGTCGTTACGTCGGCATTGACCAATGCTGCTCTTTCTCATCTCACCGTAAATCCATCCCGTCTGCCTAGCTGGTTTATTTGCCATATTCTCGGTGATACACGGGCTCGTGAATCGTGCCGGGCCCGACGGGGGTATAGAAAGGGTTGATACGGCGTTTAATGTTGGGATGTACAAGAGCCCTTCTCCGACATCAGCGGAAAGCTTCGCAAAGTGTGTTATGGAACGCGCGATATGAACGGGCACAGTCATAACGGCAGTTAGCCAAGCCCCGGTTATATCAACCGGGCGGCGTTAATTTCTCGCCATTTCATGCGGCCTCGCTGTACTCTTCTCTTTCAAGCTCTCACCCTCTGCTGTAAGTGAGAGCGTGAGAGAGAAAGAGAGAGGTAAAGAGCGAAAATTCGAGTGTTCCTAGCTGGGATAAGCTGCGGTGGTAGTAACCCCTCGGCGTGCAGAACGTAGCGAGAGAGGGAGACGCAACATTACAGCACTTGAAGTTAATTAGCGACCCACGTTCGTTGGCAGCATGTATAGCAGCAGCGGCGTCGATTAGGGCCACTCGACTCGTATGCACGTTGCTCTACCTGCTCCTAATGGTGGTACCAGGATTATGTTGTTCTGTATGCGGTAACGACCTCGCGGCTATGTGTATGATCGATAGATCGTCGATTTAAAACAAGAGAGTGCGAGAAAAAGAAAGAGAAAGCCAGCAGCGAGACATCCTTGATAATTCAGTACGTTAGGGAGAGCCCCATATTTTTAAATATCGAAAAATATGAAGAGAAAAATAACCACGCGTGACCGAATGACGAGTTATAAAAATCCGACAAATACGAATATCAACTTTTGAGGGATAAATATCAGTCTTAAATATTGTTAAACCTGCGATAAGTCGATGCAATCCGAGAAAAAAGAGATATGGGCCGATGAAGAGTCGTTAATCAATTGCACTCGATCATGGAGCTACGAAATGTAGAAATGAGCGAGATGAGAAATTCGTAAAACGAATAAAGAAAATTGCGATGGTCGAGAGAATCTAAAATAGCCAAAAGTATGCAACGTGCGTATCATGATTATTCGTTGATTAGCATAAACACCGGTGTAAATGAGTACATTCTCATTTGCTGCATTCGATGCTGCATTCTAAGAAAGCTCGATTCTATCTCTCTTCCTCTTCCGCATCGTTTTCCTATTGCCTCCGCAGCAAGACTCGAAAGCTGGAGTCAATTGACGTCGCAGCCATGTGTAGAGCGCATCTAGCGAAGCAGCGTGCCGCAGCTATCGACCACGGGCGGAAGTCTAATGGAAAATTTAATGAACCGTTGCACAGCAGTAGGTAAACAAGGGGGGTTCTGGATCAACGCGCGTTAGTGCATACGTACACGTCACACGTACACACTGGCAAATACACACCGGAGGTCTATAATGACGTCACACACTCATCGAATACTTCTCGAAGATTCTCGAAGGGGGGGGGGGGGGGGGGGGCTTCTCTCGAATACTGCACGTGGTCACGCGGGGGAGTATGAAGTATGAGATGCGAGATATGTGTTACCCGATATTTCTTAATCGTATTGTTTATTTAAAGTGTTGAATAAATATTCTTTGATGCCGCCGACTAATATTGAATTTCAACACCGTAACTTGTTTTGACACGAGGTGTTATGCGATATATTTTATCCTCTAAATATGGGCACGCGGGTACCGATGACAAGCATATCGAATTTCAACAGTTGTCGCAATGAGATTAATAAAGAAAAAAGAGGATATCTGGAAATTCTCTACCACATTGTTTATTTAAAGTGTAGGATAGATATTCTTTAATACGGGGAGATGCCATACGATCGACCAACGAGAATACTTCCCAAAGACGTTTTATCATAAAAACAATGATGACAAGCGAAAATTCGCCATCTTCCTTTTCGCAAACTTCAGAGTGAGCGAGAGCTGCGACATTATACCTTCAATCGTATTATTATGACGAGTAATTAGGAAAACACATTAATACGGTTTATCATTTTGCTTGGATAAAAAATCTCTCTCGTCTGGTAAGGTCGCAAATTTCAAGACACAATTGTAGCACATGGCTCTGCGATCGTTGTTTGTCTCATTTTAATACGGATGGTGGTCTTGAAAAACACACCGTTGATTGCGCCATTTTAAATAAAACGAGAATTATTATGCCAAGCGGTGACGATTCAAGTATAAAATTCTAAAATTTTTAACATAAAATAGATGTTCCGTTCGCAATTTACGCAGATCTGGAATGAATCTTGAATCCAATCACGCCAAAAGACGACGCAATACAAGCGCATATCAGAAACATACCCCTCACAGTGTCGCGTATTATTTCACATGTAGTTTTGACAATTCTCTATAAAAATTCAAAATTTACTGTAACGAGGATTGTGTGGAATAGTTTAACAATGACTTAAAAGAAATAGACGAGCCGTTGAATGCAAGCTTGAAATCGGTCAAGCCGATTAATCCGATGAGTCACGATGAAAAATGAACCTTCTTGTTGCCAAAAATTGTCACATTTGTGGAAAACCGTTTGCTTCCGAAGATATAAAACATCGTGATCATTGTCATTTTTCCGGTAAATATCGCGGTGCCGCACACGAGGGGTGTAATTTGAGTAAAAAAAATTTACATACAATTCCAGTAGTGTTTCAGAATCTATCGAGCTATGATTCGCACTTTTTAATCAAAGCTATCGCCAACCAATTTGAAGGTTCGATCAAACTCCTGCCGGTAAATAAGGAAAATTACATCTCATTCACGAAGAGTGTCAAGGGTACGCTCATAGATTATCGATTAATAGATTCATTTAGATTCATGCCGTCGAGCATCGAGAGTTTAGTATCGCATCTTATGGTTAGTAACGACGAAAAGCTAATCACGAGCGTGCACTGTAATAACGCACGAGAGTTTGACTTATTAACGAGAAAAGGAGTTTTTCCATATGATTTCGTAGACAGTTGGGACAGACCCGACGAGACTGAATTACCGACGAAACAAAATGTTTATTCGCAATTGAAGGGCGAAGAAATATCGGACGCCGAGTATTCTCATGCGCGCACAGTGCGGCAAGTTTTCAATGTTAAAACCTTGGGAGAATACTCGAATCTCTACCTAAAAACGGATGTTCTTCTTTTGGCGGACATTTTCGAAAATTTTCGACAAAAAATGTAAACTAACGTATGATCTGGATCCATTGTATTATTACACTGCACCCGGGGGGCTAACGTTCGATACGGCGTTAAAATCTACAGGGGTGAAGCTCCAGCTCTTGACGGACGTTGATATGTTAATGTTCATAGATTTAATGTGGATTGGCACAGTGTTCGAGTCCAAGCGAGCCCGTAACATATCTCATATATTATGGTGTAAATAACTTGTATGGTGCGGCAATTAATCAGTATCTGCCTAGTGGCTCTTTCGAATGGATGGGGGAAGAAGATTCGATAGATCCGCACGACATTCCCGATGACAATGAAATAGGATACATATTTGAAGTCGGTCGAGAGTATCCACAAGAATTACACGAAGTACACAAAGATTTACCCCTGGCACCGGAACCTTATATACCGCCATGCAGTAAACAAGCAAAATTAATGACAACGCTACACCGGAAAAATCGATACATCTTGCACTATCAAAATTTGAAGCAATACGTGAATTTGGGTCTGAAACTCGTTAAAGTTCATAGAACTCTGAAATTTCGACAGCATCTCTGGCTGCAAAAATATATTGATTTGAATAACAACTTGAGGGAAAAAATCCTTAAACGATTTTGAAAAAAAATTTCTACAAACTCATAAATAACGCTGTTTTTGGTAAAACCATGGAAAATGTAAGAAACCATCGCGATGTACGACTCGTTACTAAATGGGATGGCAGGTATGGAGCTCGAGCACTGTAATCATCGAATTGACTCGCTCTCAAGTTAAATTTAACAAACCTATATACACGGGTTTTTGTATTCTCGATTTGGCTAAAACGTACATCTACGACTTTCACTATAATTATATAAACCAGGCTTTTGACAATCGAGCTAAACTAATGTACACTAATACAGATAGCGTATTGTATTAGACTCCAGATATATATAAAATCATGAAACGCGACATTCACAAGTTTGATACATCCGGTTATTCGTCAGACAATGTGTATGGTATGCCGCTAGTTAATAAGTAAGTTTAGGGCCTCGTGAAGGACGAAAATAATGGGCTAATTATGCAAGAATTTGTAGGGTTAAGAGCTAAAATGTATAGTTTCAGAGTACATAATTCAGTTAAAATGCGTGCGAAAGGCACGAAGAGAGCTACGCTGAAAACTATAACGTTTGATGATTACAAACGATGTCTTTTTGATAAAGTTTTTATGAAAAATCCAAAATTAATTCGAAGGAAAATCACAAACTCGAAACAGTGAATCAGAAAAAAGTAGCTCTAAATTGGAACGATAACAAACGAATAATATATCCAAATATGATTGATATGCTTCCGTGGGGCACTCGATTATAAACGTATTATAGAAGTGAAAATATAATGATGTAAAGTGATATCGTTTCATTCGCGAGCCGCATGACTAAAAGCCATTGTTTATATGATACATCTCCCACTACTGTCGAGAAAAGAATATTTAAACGCGCTGCAGCACCGGATTCAATTTAAATTCAAGCATGACTTGTATTAGAGAGACATATAGTATAGAGAGACAATATGTCAATATGTCACAGGCTCATCCATATTGTTACAATAGTACTTGGATATACTGGGCCAGAAAGTGTGACATTGAAAATCAGAAGAAATTCGTGTTCTTTTCTACGAGGATGACGACGAGAATGCCTGCCGCCAACGTTTGCAGCTCGAGCATTGGGAGTACAAAAATCGCTTAAAATTCTGGGGATCACGGAAAGCCTGAGCCTCCAATCGTACTCGATGTATTAAAAGTGGTGAGCTGGAAAAATGGATCTCGAAACGAGAGCTTGGACTCGTTACACCACGATCCTCAACGCAATACGGAGTTGAAGAGATTATACGACATCCATGGTATTGTCGAATCGCTGAAGACATCGCCTCGTTGACGTACGCCAATCATGAAATCAGCATGAAGAGGTGTCCCTGTGTCGAGAAAAATGGGTGGATACACCCGAAAAAACAATGTAACTACAGAAAAATAGCTCTTCCGCATAATGTCAAAAAAGTGAATAAAATTATATATTTTTACCTCACTTATCATGTGGGGGGAATAAATTATAAAACCATTTTGTAAAATTCTTTTATTATTTCTATTGTTTAAAACTTATGATATAAACAAAAAAAATTACAAATAAGATTTGTTTATCCAACTATTGTGGGAACTATCGAAACCTAACCATTTTACAAATAATTTATTTCCACGCGTTTGAATGACTTCTTTCACAAGGTATGTATTTGGATATTTGACGAGTGCGAGTTCTTCTTGATAGAAGCCGCCCTCGATCGGCTGGTCTTGATAATCGCGCAACTTGTACGTTATAACATCGGTATTTACAACTCTGCTTATAACGAATATTTCCGTTGTCTAGTTTGGTGTATAACCTTTTTCGAGAACATGCTTATACTTGCTTACTCGTACTTTATCACCAACTTTGAATTTCATCTTTCGAGTTCGGCTAACTTAGGATTTTCGATAAACGTGTAGTAAGATATTTTTTTCATTTCGCGCAGTAACATAGCGAGGCCTCATCTTTATCGTACGATGCTTAGAATTATTGTAATTGGTAACCAAATCTTTGAGTATATCGACCCACTTGTACGATCCACGTGGGGAAAATTGTTTCCACATTCGCTCTTTCATCGCGCGATTAAAACGTTCGCATATCGATGCGTTCATGTTACTGAAGGTCTTGAACTCGCTGTTATAAAACTCTTTACCGCGATCAACATGCAATTTTGTTGGGCCACGACCAAGTTTAAGAACCAACGACATGGCACTCGACACGTCCTTGCCACTTTTCGTTTTCGTTGGTACGATCCAAGCATACTTTAAAAAAATGTTGATTATTGTTCGTAGGTATTTGTAGGCATTATTGTACTGCCCGTACGCCGACATATCAACGAGATCAGCTTGCCACATTTCATCCAACCCACGTACATCAACGTGACGCCGTGGATATTTTTTCCGTGCTCGTTTATGAACTTCATCCGCTATCGTCTGTTTTTCCATGCTGCGACGCAATTAATTCAAAAGGATCAGACAAAATTTATGAATTTCATAAAGCCGATTTTTCGAGAACTTCTATTCGCGTGTTCAGATTTTTTATAGCGTATTCCACACTGAATTCGTGTGATCTCAGTTGCTCGTCCAAACGAGTAATAAGCTCGGAATCGCGTGCTACAAGTTTTTGTACCGATGCGTCGTTCGCTTGCTCGTGTTTCGCGTATTCTTGAAATTTCCATTTGAAGACTTGAAACATCGCTTCGGATTCATCGATACTATTTCGCAAGGCGGATGTAATGCCATAAATAAGTCTAAATTCCTCCTCAATAGCAGCATGCATCACTCGCACAGACACAGCATCGTGTTCTCCGAGGGGCGCGCCGAAATTACACAATCTTCGATTGTCCATATCATATTGACCATCGGCGGTGATTTTAAAACCGTCTCCGGGGGGACTTCGACTGCCGCCGGTATCAGTATTCCTACTCCTTCTCAAATGATGACCAAACATCAACGCTCATTTTGGCGGTTGCGATCAGACTGCGCTCGAATACTCGTTTGGCGGCATTAATATAAATGATTCCAGATTCGCGAAGTTCTTCGATAATGGAAACGATCTCGTTCGAATGATTAAAATTTCTGGCTGATTGGGAGGCGAAGAGGAGTCGCAACCTATCGACTAACTCGTTGGGATCCTCCCAATAAACGTAATCCAGACTACTGTTCCTTTTAACAATTTTGAATCGCGGTAAACCTTTGCCCAATCGTTCCGAGTGTCTCAACGGTGACGAGATAATATGTGCAATTATATTTTTGAATTTCGCGCTTTTATCCTCGCGAATCGCGTGATCCCCGACGTAATGTTTTCTGCAAGCGTTTGTAGAGTTGAGGATTTCGCGATAATTGTCCGTATCATTCGCCATTACGAGAGATTCATTGGGTATTTTTTAAATATCAATTCCAGTAAACCCTCACTTTGATCATAAGTCTTATCACCGAGACGAATAATAGTTTGTTCAAGCGTAATTGGTGAATTCCCGATCATTAAACGATTTCTCTGTAATTTTCGCACTCCATAAGACGTATCCAATTCTTTCTTCTCGTTCGTGTCCAACAATTTCAAGTAATTTTGTGATAAATCAACATTAATATCATCTTCAGTACTAATATTCTCTTCCGAGATATCCCCGGGAGCCGTTTCAAACGACTGTTCAAATTGATCATTCTCATGATCGGACGAGTCGACATTTAGCTCTCTCTTGATAGCTGATTCTTGGTTTACCGACGATGACGACTGATCGACTAGTTTTTGCAACGGAGCTACCACCGGCCTAAAAACTTCCTCCATTTTTCTCTCAGTTGTCGTTTTTCCCTATTTCAACATTCTATGTTTCCGACGAATCGCATCGCTCGCGCTCGCGATTTGACGCAAGATTTAAAATGTTTCTCCTTATTCATTTCAGCTCTGTGCATATTGACGGTTTTAGGGTTAAACTTCAACTGCGCGATAACGCTGAAAGCTACAAATCTATAAAGCAATTGAAGCTCTTCTTGTAACGACCCCTGTTCAATTCTCTATCCTTGTCTATTATCACGAACCCATATTTTCCATCGTTCCAACGCTTTGAACATAAACTTTTGGATTGTGTGTACGACATATCGGTATTTACGTGATCGTCATATACATGCTTCAAATTCATTTCATACTACTTAAAGAGCACCAATAGATTAATATTATCGCGCACGAGATGTTTCAGAATACGCGCGTACGTTTGACAGAGGTAAAAGCAGTCCACGTCTCTGTGCATTTGAGCATTTTTCTCCCATACAGAAAAATACTCAAACGTTATCTTGTTTATCACAGGCAATATCGTCGAAAATCATGATCGAATTCGATCCAGCATTCTCCGGTTTGATGACTTGCTCGTGATCGGCGAAAGCAAAATGTTTCACTCCTTTCACAGATTCCAGTAAGAGTTTGGGAAATGTGTACTTGGGTTGATTCAAAGGTTTTGAATACACGTACATATTTACAAATCCAAACCGTTCGGGTGTGTAATGAGGGTAAGGAGCGCGTTAGTATTTCCACAATTGGATGGACCGCAAAATACTGCGCGTACACTACTCGGTACCAATTCTCCGTGGCCCAGCCTGCCGCCCTTCCTCGCCCCGTCACGCACGAGATCGTCAACATAGTTCGTAGGTTATTTAATCGATTGGTTATGGAACCTCATCTCGACAATAACTGACGTCTCGAGACACGCGTGAAGCCTTTTATAAAGATAATTGATTGTGAGTGTAATGTTATAGATATGAGAAGCATCGAAAAAAATTGTCTCAGTATCACTTTGTACTTTTTACGAGAAAGAGCCCCCCCCCGCCCCACCCGAACGCTGAATAAATAATTCGATTCTGTAAATCTGAGGAATTTTGCCGTAGAATATCGGTAAATAGGCGAGTCGAAAAAAAAATTCGCAGTCTACGACTATTCTTCATTGAGTAATGATCGTACACGGAAAAGGACTGGTCAAGAATCTCATCAATCGGCTTCCCATCGAACTGCATGTGCCTGGCTATCAATATTACGGACCTGGCACCAAATTGAAAAAGAGACTCGAACGAGGTCATGCGGGGATTAACGCGCTCGATACTGCTTGTAAAGAGCACGCTATCGCGTATTCTAAAAACCGAGAAAACGTTGACGCTCGACACGCAGCTGACAGAGTACTCGAGGACAAAGCCTGGAAACGTGTTTTGGCAAAAGACGCAAATTTGAGTGAAGAAGCTACAGCTTGGGGAGTTGCGAACCTGATGAAAGCTAAAACTAAGCTCGGTATGGGTATTAGGGAGAAGAGAAAGAGGAAGAAGAAGCCTCGAGCGAAAAAAGTATCGATAAAGCGTATGATCAGAGCAGCGAAAACCTGTATGATTCCCGGCGCAAACGCTGTGAAATTAGCTCTCACGGGCGCACGTGCAGCCGTTAAAGATGCCGGTGGCAAGAGGAACATCCAATCAGCGCGCATTCTTCCCGTACCTCCAAAAATTGGCGTTTTTTGCCCGTTTTCACACCACTTTTCGCTGGACTGAGTGCCACTGGGGCTCTTGCCGGTGGTGCAGCGGGCATTGCCAAAGCTGTGAACGATGCAAAGGCTGTGGAAAGGGCTCTCGAGGAGAGTAAACGTCATAACAAGGCGATCGAGAGTTCAGCGTTGAGGAAGCTTCTTTATCTTAAACTTTACAGAAGCGGTATGGGTCTTCCATGTAAAAAACGACTAAGGCTACCACACCGAGCGCTCACCGACGGTGATTGATCAAAGTTCGCCCGAGTCATACAAATTCCACATTTCCGCGGTATTTACATGAGAAATGCGTTACCAAAAAATGGACCCCGAAAATACGAATGGGCTATCGTCAATCTTGATGATAAAGAAGGTTCCGGTACGCACTGGGTCGCATATGCGCAAAAAGAACGACAATATAATGTACTTTAACAGTTTCGGTGATCTTCAACCACCACCCGATTTGATCAAATCCCTCGGTGTTGGTAGCATTATGAATTACAATTATCAAAAATATCAAGAGTATGATACTGTAATGCGTGGACATTTGTGTCTCAAGTTTCTCAACGGAGAATTATAAAATGGAGCGTTATACGAGGCGCAGCATCATTCGAGTGCCAGACGCGATGGATGAATCTTTTACATTGACATTGTCCGGCACATCGTCTATACTCGAAGCTCATTATTTTCCTCCGATTGAATTGTCACGGCATACAAATTATACTCTGGGTCTCCTTGAACTGCTGACCTTCAATTCAATTCCCAATATAGACGAGAGAAATAACAAATTTTACGTGGATACGGAGATTATCACCATACCAACTGGGAGTTACGAAAATGAGGATATTGAGAGTCATCTGCAAAAAGTACTCTCCGATCGTAATATCGACAGGGCCAATAACAATACTCTGTGCAGTGAAATTAAAAGCAATCATGAGATAAATTTCGAACCGAGTGATTCGATTGGGCGACTGCTGGGTTTTGCACCACGCATCCTTCCACCTAATTTTACCCATAAATCAGATTTACCCGTTACTATTCTCAAAGTAAATTCTCTACGAGGCGAGTGTAACATAACCTCGGGAGCGTATATCAACGGATATACGATTCACGAATTTGTTCCCACTGTACCGCCAAGGTATAAGATTATCGAAATACCCTCGCACATCGCATATCTCCCACTTACCGTTAAATCGATACACAATCTACAGCTGAAAATTGTCGAGCAAGACGGCGAGTTGGGGAATTTTCGTGGCGAGCTAATAACGACTCATCTACACACAAAATCCTAAAAAAATGGAAATTGTCTTCGAGTCAACAAACGGTAAAGGGTATAAATTTCAACGACCATGTCTCGAACGAAACATTCGCTGAGCTAACACGTCAGAATATTCGATATCTGAGGAGTTTGGGTCTGAAACTTCAAACATAATAAAAATAAGTTCTTGTATTACAATTACTTGCTTCATACCATTGCGCATTACGAGATACACGGGCATCAGCCATTCGCCTCGGCAGCCTTCAATAACAACGATTTGTGCCTGTTGCCAAGCAAGAGCTCGTTGCACGTTAGCGGTAGATTAACTAAAGCCGATGGATGAACTCCCACCACGAGCACAAAGTTGCTCGCCAATGCCATCTGTCGCTTATTCGAGGAGATACGCTACGAGGTGAACGCTGTTGAGATTGATAGCTGCAAAAATGTTGGTCTCACGAGCGTGATGAAAAATTACGTGTCTCAGAATCCGGGCCAGACATCGATAACGGAAAACTCCGGTTGGGTGCCCAGTGCAGAAGAATTCAAAATAACTGACGCTTCTGGCTACTTTGATATCTCGCTACCATTGAGTATGTTATTGGGATTTGCCGAGGACAATCGCAACATTATCACCATTGCCAAGCACAAGCTGATATTGACGAGGACAAACACCGACATGAACGCAGTCATACAGACTCGACCGGAAGGGGATGCTGCACTGGAAGAATTGAAAATTACTGTTTCGAAAACCGTATATCAAGGTGTCCGATGAGCGAAAAATTCAGCTACTAAATTACATAGCCAAAAACACACCCATCCCAATAAGTTTTCGCACGTGGGAACTGTATGAGTACCCTCTATTACCGACTTCATCGAAACACTTTTGGGTTGTAAAAACTTCTACGCAACTCGAAAAACCTCGATACGTGATTGTGGGATTCCAAACATCAAACCAAAATAATGCCCTTAAGAATGCGAGTTATTTTGACCATTGTCATATCCGAGACGTTAAACTCTTTTTAATCTTACAGAATTATCCTTACGGGAACTTGAATCTCGACATTAGTCGCAATCAGTATGGTTTACTCTATGAAATGTATGTAAATGTCCAGTCTTCTTACTACGAGAAAGAGCCTGAACCACTCATAAACAAAGGAGACTTTTTGAAATACGCGCCGCTAATTGTTATCGATTGTTCAAAGTAGAATGAATCATTGGAATCAGGCCCCGTCCATATTCGCCTCGAATTCGAATCTGTATATCCTTTGCTCGCTCAAACCTCGGCTTATTGTTTCATTTTACACGATCGTATTGTCGAATATAATCCCGTCAATGGTAATGTTAAGCAAATAGTGTAAGAACGCGTTCATTGATTGTTATAAATAAATCAGTCACGAGGGTTATTCGAATCAGTTGTATCCGAGATGGAATACGTGGTTGACTTGCAGGGTTTTAAAAAACCCTCGAATGAATTTGTATTGAAAGAATTTTCGGCTATTTCTTGAACGGATTGCAATATATCACCGTCAACGATTTTCTTTGAACCGTCATGCGTATCGATCGATTTACCCATCAAATACAGATGTACGAATGCTTGGTTAACAAATCATTATCACGGTTTATCATGGAACTTTGATACTATACCCTATAACGCTATAAACTGAATTCTCCAAAACGTTTTCCACGATGCTCGAGTAATTTATGTTAAGTGCTCGGAGAAGAGAGAATGGTTAACGAATTTTCTGAACGATCAATCTACGCACATAATCAATCTTAATAATCTCGAGTATCCATCGATACAGAAATTGTATAAAGGTGCATGCATTGAATGTTCGTATCACAAGTATTTGTCAAATTTCAATTGTGCTAACAAAAATGTTCAATCCAGAAAACATTGGATTCCCTCAAAATGCCCCCAGAATTAAATGTATTTTTTTCGAAATTTAATATATTTCACGTGTGAGTTTTTATTTTTTGAATGCCCTGTATACCAATAAAAACGACTCGAATCTTGTCGGATGGAAATCCCCCCATGGAACCGTCTATACGTGTCTCGACCTATCTCGACCTATCTCGACCTGTCTCGACTTGTCTCGACCTGTCTCGACTTGTCTCGACCTATCTCGACCTATCTCGACCTGTCTCGACTTGTCTCAACTTATCTCGACTCTTATACTCTCATAGCGTTCAGATTGTAAAATAATGATAATAATTAAGAATTAGTCACTAAAATGCGTCCCAATAAAAAAGTTATCAGACTTATCAGCTCAGACAAGGTGTATCCGGTAACCGATATAAGAGCTGCAGAAACCAAGTACGGCGAGAGAGTCGTCGTGGATTTGGAGAAAAATTGTACAGATAGATTTTCTACCAGCCAGAATGACTGCACCGATTCTGGAGGGTGACGATTTATTCCAGGAAATGATTCAAGCGTCTCATGAAAACAGATTGGGTTTACGCGCTCACGGAACGGTGTATAATCACATTGAATTTGTCCAAATGTAATGGCTTTACGAAATCAAATTGTAATTTACCCACGATTTGTTAAATAAAAAATTTCATTAAACGAAAAATCTATTTTTCGTTTAATGAAAAAAGAAAAATTATATTTGAAGACATTTTTTTTGCTGCCTCTCGTTGATTGCTACTTCACTTCTAATTTCTTTTTCTCTGAAACAAACAAATATAACTGTTACATTTATTATAATCGTATTTAACGTTGAAAACATTAAGAAATTCTACTTACTACTGGTCTTATATTCTTAGTCCAGTCATTATATCCGAAAGAACGGCGAAGTGAAATGCAAGTGAACTGAGAAAGCTGATTTTTTGGATATTGTATGGGAGGGGCTTAGAAAAGCTTAACCTCAAATTGTCTACCAAATAGTTCATGTGCATTTTCCGCCATCTTGAAAACAAGGTTTCATTTTGTTTTTTACGATAACTCGACTCTCTGTCATGATACACAAATTTCGCTTACATACTTTTTTGTTGCTTTTTTGCGCTCTACAATTATGGTCCCTTGAATCTTTCAGCTATCGTTGATCGTTGTTGAGATATCGAGCGAGAAAGTAAAACATTAAGAGATTGAGACTAGTTTTTTGCTGGCTTTCGTGATACATATCGATTTTACTCCTTTCTCGCGATACATCTCGAAAAAATGTCTATTATGGAACTTGTAGAGCATGCTAATACCTGCAATGTATTTTGTTTTGTTTTTTTTTGTAGACAAAAATTACGACTTGTAGTGTGCCGTAAAGTACCGACAAGTCCGCGCGAAATTTCGATGTTATTGCTCGCGCGATTGTATACGAGAAACAGAACACCTGAATATCTAGAAAACTAAATCCCGTAGAAAAAAATGTTTCAAATAAAAAGTTTGTCATGGAGGGGCTGATGCAGCAGTCACATCCGCTTTCGATCCGCATTATATTTTCAAGGTCATTTCAAGGTCAACTTCTTTTTTTATTATATGTATCGTGGGAACGGAGGAAAATCGATATGTACCACGAAAAACAAGAAAAAAACCAGTATCTATCGCTTAATGTTTTACGTTCTCGCTCGATATCTCAAAAATGATCGACGGTAGGTGAAAAATTCATGGGGCCTTAATTGTAGAGCATAAAAAAAGCAACAAAAAAGTATTTAAGCGAAATTTTCGTATCATGACAGAGTCGAGTTATCGTAAAAAATAAAATGTAACCCTTTTTTAAGATGGCGGAAAATGCACATGGGATATTTGGTCGACAATTTGAGATTAAGCTTTTCTAAGCACCCTCCCCAACTATATCCAAAAATCAGTTTTCTCGGTTCACTTGCATTTCCAAATGTATATAATGACTGGACTATCTGTCGACTTATATTTTGTCGATGAAAACAATTCCATCATCCTGGAGATTCAATGTCCCCATGACTCCTAATTCAATGACAGCCAATGTGCCCATAGGGTCCACGGTTACAACAGCCAACGTTGTGTCAATAGCGTTCATAATCTGAGGTCGATCGCTCCGAATCACCCATTCGTTGGGGATGAAAACCGTGGCCTTTACTTCATAGTACCCTATAACCGAGATTCAACGAGTAAATTACAATCATGAATTAAAAAGTTAAAAACTAAATAGATTGAATTGGAAAAATATATATATATATTTTACACACGCGCAAAAATTTGTCAAACGCGGAAATAAAAAGTTGGTATTGTTTAAAAAAGTAAATATTTTTTTCTTTCAAAAAAAATCTGTAATGTGAAAAATATTGAAAGCTGAAAATATGCTAACCCCTGTCGAAATAATAAGTACGATTCGGGGGAAAATATTCTATCAAAAAACGGCGTGTAAACAAGTTATTTTAGATAAAATAGAAATAATGAAAAAAATTTACGCCGCATCTCGCGTTCTCGTTGATTTTTAGCCGACATGATTGCTGCTCTTCAGTATTTTAATATCTATTGCGTCAATTGGTACAGTAATGTCCCCTCTCTCTATAGACGCCAGTAGTATGAATCGCTGCTATAATTTTTTTAGAGAAAAACATAGATTAATAAAAAATTTCGTCACTACACTGATCTCTTGAATACGTTTTTTTTTCTATTTTATACCTTCTCACTTTTAAAGGCTTTTTCACAAATCTTCACTTTTTTCACAAGTTTCTCGAGCGCGTTGAACTGTTCGTTGCGAATGAGCGGCGAATAATGCTGCTGCTCTCGCTCGTCCTAAGTTTTGCGAAAAGGGTGATAGCGAGTTTTCGGTCGCCGTCGTAGTCATTGTTTATGATGTGACATCTTCGAGAAGCCTTAGCTCCGATGCCTGTGACTCGATGCCTTAGCTATCGGCAGCTCGCTCGCGGCTCGATCTTGTCAACAAAGGCTATGTCGCGGTACCCTTTAAAAAGTATACGCGTGTACTAACACACGTTAACCCAGATATATATTCTCATTTGCATCTAGAGGATTTCTTACTGGAGTTTGACTTTGGCGTAACAGTGATGCGTTGTCGAACGCTGAGCACAAAGGGTGTCGAAAATGTATATATTGGATACTCGTGACCCTCACCCATGTAGCCAAAGCGTTCGAGGAGCTGCGCTGGAGGTATAAAGAAAAAAACTATATCCGACAAAAATTCTAATTATTAATCTCATCGTCATCAGAATTATTTCGATAAAAGCAAAGTCGGTAAAAAAAAGTTAAAAAATGATTTGCCGGGCGGTCAATCGCTTGACACTTCTCCCCCACCCCCGTCTAATTTATTGCCTCCTTCGCTGAAAGAGTTATTTATCCGACACTAGGCCATTACATAAGCAATACGGTTGCGGTGTTGAAGTTCTCCTGACAAAATCAACCGCGTTGCAACCACGTTTCGTTACACGCTTTACCGCGTTTCAAGTACGTGCAAAGTACGTTTCGAAACACGCTAAAGCATGTGAAAAGCATGTGAATTCGAACGCAACCACGTTTCAGGTACACACTTTACTGCGTACCAAGCGCGTTTCGAAACGCGCTTAGTACGTACTTTATCACGTACGCTGTACGCGCTTGGCACTCACTTGATGCGCGGTAAAGCGTGTAACGAAACGTGGTTGAAACGCGGTTGGCACGCACTTTGCACGTAGTATTTTCTGGTCTGAAACAGGCTTGTCACACGATTGGTACACGCTTTACTACGCTTCCGTACTACTAAATTTAAATAAAAAATTTGTAATTTAAATAAATTTAAATAAAAATAAAAAAAGAAGATAGACGTAAACCATAGAGACTTCATCCTTTTCGGGATAATGGGTTTACTCGTGCTTTTCATCGCGGTCTAGAGATTGATTATTTCGACAAAGCGCTCGCGTTTATAATTACAATGGGGCGTCGCTTCGCGCGCGGGAAAGCGGGATAGCCATGCGTTACCTGTCGGCCGCGAGTAATACAAAAAGCATGTGACAAACGCGTTTCAAAACGCGGTTGAAACGCACTGTTCTATGGGAGAACTCCGTGTCGGCGGCACGCGAAAAAGTACGTTTCAAACGTGTAACGAAACGCGGTTGAAACGCGGTTGATTTTGTCAGGGTAGCGGCACCGCTGTCGTGAGGGGGCACGTAAGGGCAGGGTACAGTATTAATAAAAATGTTTCCGATTGTTAAAAAAAATTTTAAATAATGTATAGCATCATAAGAATATTGTGTAAGAATTTCAAGTCGATCGGAGGAAAATTACCGAAGTTATGATCAGTTGAGCGTCCGTTGCCCCATACCGGGTGCCTATACCTGTCTAACTTTAAAGCGTCTATCTGAAACTTGCCTTTCTCAAAGTCGGTGTACTATACCCTTACTAAAAATGTAATGCACCGATTCTTTTGAAATTGTGTACTCTATTTCTACACACAAATTACCAGATAACGCGGTTGAGTTTTTTTAAATTATTTTTTTATTTTACAATACAAACCGTGCCGATTTTTTTGGCGAAAATCGCGTTTTTGACTTCCAAGTGCTACCAAAAATAGAAAAATCGATCAAAAAAAAACTCGACGCTTTGATTTTTTCGTTTCAGATGCCCCAGTGACGCGTAATCGTGTGCACCGCAAACCAACTTTTTGTCGAGGCGCCCGCGGACATTTGTTGCCAACGGCTTATTTATTCATATTTTTCAATGAAAATTTCGAATACTATAGTTGACTCGTTGTATTATTATATAAAAATTAAGTAAATAATCGAGCATTATCAGTGTCGCCTAACAAAATTCTTGAAAATGGGCGTATTTTTGACCGAATCAACTGTACCCTGCCCGTAAAGCGCAGCGCCGGGGGCGGGGGGGGGGGGCTATATGCATATACACACTGGGAAATCACATGGCGGGTAGGCGACGCTGCCGGATCTTTGCGTCGCTCTAAGAATACTTGTATTGGTGTATACGTATACCGCTCGCGACAGCTTTATTTTATTTGTGTTAGTCTGTGCTAATAAACAGTTTAGGTTTAGGGGGAACGAGGCACATACGAATCGGCAGTTGAACCGGGCCGAGCATGCGTCAAACTTTTGTCGCCGATTGTCAGTTGTGAATGAGATTCGGAGAAACGCGTTTCGCATCTTCTGAATGAAAAAACAAAAAACAAAAAAATTGCTCTGCAAAATAAATTAAAAAACATTATTCTCGACAAATTAAGTTCGAGACACTTTATGAATCGGAATTATCCAAGATCTTATTTTTCGTTCGTTCACATTCTCTCTTTTCGTATTTAGATACTCTGGCACAACAAAATTTCAATCTCGTGCGTTTTATCGAGTTTCCGCATGACTCGTTATTGTCGACAATAGAAGGATTGCGCTACCTACACAATTGTCGATACGTAAACCTAATCGTCTTACATTATCAAACCAATGGAATTGAGCGTGTTTCAATGGAATATCCATCTCTGTGATCTGTCGCGATCCGAATTTTTGAAATACCCGAATTAGCATTTGGAGGATAAATGCGAATTGTCATTTGAATGGGATTGCGTGTCTCATATTTAACGAATTGGCCCGACGAAGGGCCAATCAATACGATTGAAAGGAGGGAATAGTTCAATAAAAGCAATTCGGGGTAGGTACATGATTTTTCGTTTATCATTTTTTTATTCGAAACGCGAATTGGGTAATTTCGCCCATTCAGAATATATCGTACAACGGCGTTCGGGCGTTGGTGCATCGACCGGCGGTCGTAGATAGGTAGGTAGGCACTTGTTATATCTTCACGCTCGACGAAAAAGTACCTACCTACAGAGGCGGAAGAATATCGGATATAAATCATTTATAATTGACACTGTGATAAATCGCCGCGGCTCCATGTTCAGGTCGTAACCGGGGGGTCGGGGGCATGAGAAAATATTGCACGACGGCGCGTTCACCGGGAGGAAGAAAAAGAAAGGTGTAGAGATAATTTAGCGCTCGCGTTAAGGATCCTCGTGGGCAAACTTTCGGTTATATCTTAGCTACTCATCAAGAGAGGCTGTATCATTTCGATGCGAGAGTAGGTACGAGTATTTGAAGAGAAAAAAATGATGATAGATGTTGGCGCGGGACATCGAGAAGAGTTAGGAAAATAGCCGATGTATTTCGAAAAAAACCCGTCTCGAAACTCGACGCTCGTCGGTGTCTCCTATGAACATTAGGGGATTGAAAATATACAATGAGAAAGTTTTTTTTATTATCCGGTTGTAAGGTTCCAATGTACGTAGAAAACAAAATGGGGAATAATGGATATCGGGAAAGAATATTGAAAGCGCGCTCGATAAGATGGTATTTAAGGCTTATTCTGCAGTCAACCCCTTCGTTACGGTTCTCATCAAGAATATATTGTTTTTCGGTCGCGGCATCTCTCGTTATTAATTTTTTTGAGCAAGGTGGACGACTATTTAACTTCAAAAAACTATATAAATACAAAATTCTACTGCAGTAGTAGGTACATGCAAACTCAAACCCAGTGAAATTGCTAATCCATTATTTTTCTACTTTTCTGTTTCAGATATCATCGATCACGAGCTTCTGCAAAGTGAGTAATCAGCATTTCTTTTTTTTGTTAATGCCATCGAACATTACATTGCCAAAATATGTTCAAATTTATGCGTATGAAGATAAATGTAGAGGAAAAGCTGAGAAATGGATCTTGTTGAAAATGATTGCCACTTCTCTCGTTCATTGGGGTCTCAAAGAGGCAAATTCCCAGAACCGGTAAAGCCTCCATTCGACTCGCGCTTTAATCCCTCCCGGTTCATCGTTCATGTACCCACTCTTTTTATATTCTTTTATTTTATTTTATATATTTTTTATTTCATTCGCCGCGCTTCCTGCCTGAGGCCCAAGTTCCTCGCGACGCGGCTCTTCCCTGCTGCAAATCGCAACAAGGCGTATTTATCCCTTCTCGTGCGAGGATTTTTCCACCCTCTATATTTTCGCACGCAAGAACAGAAAGCTTTTCCTGCGGCCACGGGCGCCCTTCGAGATAACCCTTCAAAATGACGTCAAGAAAAATAGCCGAAGGTACGGGAGACAGTGCTAGATTTTTCTTTGAACTCTCGTAAAGCGACGGCGCACATGAACAAAAGAGAGAGAGAGAGAGCGCGCGAGAGATACAGAGAGAGTCAGAAAGCCGCAGGCATTCGCTTCGTTTTCACGGTCGTTCTTCCGCCCGCGCTCACCCTCATCATCCAGTGTCATCCCTTTGCGAAAAAAAACCTCGACTTATTCTCGCCACACCGTTGCAAACACGAGCGTTTCTCTTGCTCGGACTGAAATTTACCCGATTTTCCCCTCGTTTCTTCCATTTCTCTCGTCACAATTCTTCTCCCTTTCCGCACACGCCTCTTCTCTGCACGCGCGAAATGACAGAGCGCGCCATATTTTTGCCGGCGTTTCGTCGATGTCACGAACAAAAGAAAATAGGGACGAGTAATCTTGGGACTGTATAGGTATGCACAGGTGCGATATTCCGGTTCGCGGCGATTGCACGTGCAGTAAAGCGAGTCGTACCTATTTTTCATTGCCGGAATTGAAGAATGACGTAAGAAATGGTGGTTGCGGTGGAGGCCGAGCAATAGGGAAACAAATCTCGCGATGAATGTATTATATAATTTTTTGCCGCTCTATTACTTTTTTAAGGGCCGAGAAAAAAGTCCACAAACGTTTTATACGTTGCGGAGGATCTGTTTTTTTATTTGTTTTTTTGTTCACCGGCTTCCGACCCCCTCAAGCTAAAATTCTTGTATACCCAAACCCTCCAACGAATTTCGTTGTATATCCACATTCGCTGGCATACCGGAGATCTCGACGCTTTTTTTCTTTCAGCTTGCGTGTATGCATAAAAATAGAAAAATCTTTTACTATTTTGTCCCCCAACTATTATATATCCTATACCTACGATATATCTATGTGCATTATTACATTATACATATATCAAAACCACATACGCCCTCGTGTTCGCACACCACTTTTCTACACTGTCGACGCCACCTCCGCCGGTACAAGTGGAATAAATTAAATCAAAATGCAAATAATTTGGAATTTCATTTTCGTGCGGTTGCTACGGCACCGGACGTACCAACAGAGTGTCCCATAAAGCAGAGCAGCAGCTTCGAGCGAACGAGATGAAGAGGAGATGAGAACCGAAAGGTCCTCTGCGTCGGCCAGAAGTGCAAGAAAAGGCCTCTGTATGCGTTTTTGCATCGGTGTGTGGCTGCTTAATAGAGAAAAATGGACAAAGAAGCTCCCCAAATAAACATTGATTAATAAAACATTTTGATTGCAATGAGACGTTTGCAAGTGCATCATAGGTTTACAGCATGTCGAACTCATATGGCTGTTGTCATATTGAAGTCATGTGTAAAAATTTTGACGTGGTTTCACTATGGCAGCATTAGTTGACTCATGCATAGTGCTCGACATGAGCACACTTTGGTTAAATGGATGAATACATTTTAGGAGCTCATTCGGTATCATAGATTTGATATACATCGTGACTTAAATTTATCGTTTCGAAATGCATCATCCGTCGACTACATCATGAAATCACAAGACGGAAATTTCAAATTCTGCATTGAATATTCTCATATCGGCGTCATATAGCATTCATGCAATGATTTTTATTAATGTATTCATTGGGTTAACATTGGTAGTGTACATATCGTGCAGACAATACGTCGGCCATTTCCATATATAGTAATGACATATTCGATGGGCACAATATGGCGGCGTATGCGTATTTCTAAGTGACACATCCTATGGCGGTAGTATGCATTTTTTCAGTAATACATCCGATACATGAGCGCCATACGATGGCGATATGTATGTTACTCTGTGATGCATTCCATAACCGTGTCGTATGATGGCGCTATACATATATGAATTCTTTGTCTTGCGATGTTCGGGTGTACACGTGCAATTTTACCAGATATTCATATATAATTTATATCAGTGTCAGCAACGTATATATTTGTGTGCAATATAAAAGGTATGTCATTTTATGTAAATAGACATTATTATTCTTACTATTCAATAATAAAGCCATATATAATATCGAACATTAATTATTCCAACAGATTACAAAACGATCGAGAGTAGAGGTTAAGTGTCTTCAACATTTCAACGCATCGAGTCAATATATATACATATATACATAAACATCGAACTACACAGCACCAATAACAAAATTAGTGTATAAATAAAACGTATTGAAAAATTGATTGATCTCGATAAGTTTATGTAAAAAATGTGAACATATTTGCTTGCACAAAATACAGCACAAAATGAACAATTTTGTTACAAACTGCTTTAAAAGTAACGTTGTTAATATTTCGTAATCGTTAAATAGTGGATCGAGGATTCTTTTCTGAAATGTTGTCATCATTCGGTGTATATCAAAGAAACTCGACTGATATTTTTTCATCTTTAAGTATGTATCAAAGTCGCTTCACTGACATTTTTTCATCATGCAGCGTGTATCGGTGGAGCTTCGCTAACATTTTTTCGTCATTCACACTGTATCGAAGAATCTTTGCTCACTTTTTTCATCATTCCGTGTTTAGCAAAAAAGCTTTATTAAATGATGAAAAAATGACATCAAAGTTTCTTCGATGCAGACTGAGTGATGAGACAATGTCAACAAGGCTTCTTCTGTACACACTAAACGATAAAAAAAAGTCAGCGAAGCTTCTCCGATATACACTGAATGAGGAAAAGTGTCAGCAAGCTTCTTCTGCGTACTCATCCTTGTCAGACTACGTTACCATCAACAACAAAAACTCTATTGCAAAGTTCTCGTCTGAATGCCTGAATGATTAAAAAAGGATTACAAAATGTGATCAATTAGCCTAAATGATTAAAAAATGTCAGCTGGCTATATATTCAGTTGGCTATATATGTACAGAAATCAACGAGAAGTATTTTTCAGCCGTCATGCTATTCGTCATTCTCACATCAAGCGTGATTAAAACGCTTTGGTTGGTAATGATGATTCGATTTCATGGGACGAAAAAATCAGCTAAATCAGAAAGTTCGATAATGCACCGACGTCGATATCTGAAAACAGTGGGAAATAAGAGGAAAAACGTTAAATCTGATACGAACACCACAGAGCACCATTTATTGTCTGCCATATTACCACCTAATCCTTCCCTCAATAGTCTTTCCTGTTCAATTCACGTGATAAATGATAACGCTGCATTTTCGTCAACTGCCGGTGTAGGCGCTTCCAATGATTTAACGTCGTCAATCGACACTGAAAATCCAGACGGAAGAAATTCAAATAGCGATGAGGATAGTGATTTTGGCTTTTCACCCGATAGTGATGGCTATGATGATCATGTGATATTTTCGGATGATGAATATTGTCAAGCATATAATTAACGTTCCGATGATATCGGAAATAGTAAACTTGGTAAAGTCTCCCCAGTTGTAGAGAAAAATAATACATTTAGAAGAGAACTTGCAACAATGTTCGTAAGGGCACGCCTCAGTCATAAGCAAGGTGATCTATTGCTAAATTTTCTGCATACTTATCCTTGCCACACTATATTACCATCAACAACAAAAACTCTATTACAAACTTCTCGTCTGCCTATTATAACTATGGGTATGGCCGATTATGACGAACCATACCCAATCATACATACAGCAGCTGCTGCGAACAACCTCAGAATTACCCAGGAGAGACATCTTTTTGAACCCAATGATTCATCCTACACAATAACGAATACCGACGTTGGCCATTTGGAAGATTCGGAGAAAAACAGAGAAAATATTCCGGAGAACATCCAATATATTTCGCCTCAACATTCTAACCGGCCGATGTTGGAACATTCATCTCGCAGCTCGGAGTTTGAACGGAGGGTACTGAGTGAACTACAATTTATAAGGCAAGTATATAAATACAGTTCGAGTACAATTACAGTAATACAGCAAATTTCTGTGTATGACCAACGTAACGGAAAGTATCGTTTTTAGGGAAAATGTGACGAAAATCGAGAAAATGCTGGCTGTCAGAAAATCGACCCAAAATCGTCTCTTTGAACCTCCAATAGAATTTCCTTTAAAAACTGTTGCTGAATTCGAGGCCTTTGAAAACGCTCACGAAGAAGAGTTCGATTTCCATACAGTATCTATAGACAGATTGATGAAATTATTCAACGCGTACCATTAAAAACAATTGTCAAATTTTTCTGTTTTCGATTTATTATAGCAAGAGCAATTGGGCGGCCAAACGACGCGCGAAGCATTGAACAAATACTTTCGAACTGCAATGACGAATATATTACCAATCGAATATACGTGGAGGGGCAAACGCGACCCAGATAGAAATATAGTGCGCGCATTATACAATTCGAAGTTGATGCACATTTTTTACGGTAATTCGCTTAAGCTATACAAAATTATATTTGTTTTCACCTGGCAATGACGAACGAAATCAAAAGTACTTTCCGTAGGAGTTGTTTTAAGACAACATGTCAGTTTTCGTAAAAAATCTAAACCGTTCTATTTTTCGTTTCGCAGTGTCAAAATGTTATAGTAACTACAGACTACTTTGTTCTTACATTACAGATGCCGTGAAAAAGACCTTCGCTTATCAGGGCACAGAAATCACACTCCACAGCTTTTCGAAAGACGTGCAGCAGGCACTTCGGTCTTATAAGCAAACCGCAAGAAATGTTGCTGGCAATGTACGTGGGAGGTGAAAAGCGAGAAGAATTTTCGAAGAAGAAAATTATAATTAGTAATCAGTAATAAAGCGTAAAAATATTTTTAGTATTTAAGCAACAGTGAAACTGATTAGAAGTTAAGTTAAAAAGTCAACAAAGTCAGAAAAAGTTCAGAAAGACTGAAAGTAAAAGATTTATAGTTTACATTCAATGCTGAAAAGATATTATCTATTAATTGATATAAATGGTAAAATACTAATAAATCAATGTTGCAATGTTCATGGTATTTTTGTCTTCTAGACGTATCATTTAAATATTTTTTGAATTCGCCGAAAGCAATATTGAACTCATGTCGAAATTAAGCTACGATGATAGAGAAGTACTCGTGTGCCCATCACCCTTGTGTTGAACCATCGCATGGTAAAACGCCGACCTGAGATATTTTTGATAAATATATATTGAGATAATACTTGCTCTGGCTTCTCATAACTTATGACATTAAAACCTTATAAGTTGTGTATATTGTGAGGGCGTAGTTTTTTAACCGATCTCTCATTCAATATTAACATAGATTTCATCGATATTGCAAAAATATCTCAATACTGACGATTTTATCATTATGATTCAACGCGACGGGGATGGGGATACGAGCATTTTTCTGTCATCACAATGTAATTTCAATATGAGCTTGATATGAGTACTACAGTTTCCTCAGGCCCCGACGCTAATATGAACTCCATTAATGCGTACAACTATTGCATCACACCATGATGCTTGTATGAGCTCCGTATGATCATAACTTTTTCATCGAGTTATGTCGCCATTATGAGGACCGTATGAGCACTTCATCGTGTTATGACCCCGATATAAGTTCCATTTGACCACTACAATTGCGTTACGCCGCGACGCCCATATGATCCCCATATGCATGTACTTATTCTTGTATTTTCGTGAGTCGATTTTGCTAGTGATGATGAATTCACCGTATGAATGCTCACGTGAAAACAACTTTGCTTCATTTCGATATAAAATTAGAAATCATCATATGATGTAGATATGATACAAAGAGGAGCACTCATAAGGGACTCGTAGCTGTGTACCTTCCTATGCGTCATACAAGACGTACATATGATGCAAATATCAGAAAAATGTGTCTATGTACTGAACGATGGCACTTTTATCTGTAGAGGTCCATATATACGTGTGTATGCGTGTTTGTGTGTGCGGGGGGGGGGGCGGGGGGCGTCCGTACGCGTGTCTATGTTTACGTGTTTGAACTAGGGTGAAATGAGCAGAGAAAATATTTCGAATAAATAAAAAAAAGTATAACCCGAATCCCGTAAAACTAGCACGAGACCTTCTCCGGCAATGGAGGGCAAACACTTCGAGCTACCTCGTTTCTCCTGGATCATCACTCTCGTTGCTCTTACCATCTCTCGCGCACGTTCTCTCTCTCTCTCTCTCTCTCTCTCTCTCTTTCTCTCGCTCGCTCGCTCGCTCTCTAACTGGTTGGATTTCTGCGCGTTTTTATTTCAAGGATCCATACTCCACTTGTCTCTTTCATACGATTTCTCATCCTCGTTCCTCTTTCGTTTCAGTCTTTACCACCACTCACGCTGTGTATTTAAAAATCTCTTTCAACGATAGCGTGGCATAAACTTATTTTCCGTGCAACGTTGAAGCGCTGGATTAATCATACGCTCTATATCCTCCATAAATGAACCGCCATCAGAAATATCATACGTATAATTATTTAACGTGTCATTATTATTATTGTCATCGATATTATCGTCGAGACGAGAGCTAACGGGTGAAAAAATCATTAAAGTTACCGGGTTGATGTCAAATACTCGCACATAATAAACGTTTTCCATCAAGGAGATTTCGATATGGGGTGGTAAACGAAAACGGACCATACCTATATATGACTGGTACACTCGTTCCAAAGCTTGCGTAATTTACGCGACGTATTTGTACGTCAGCCGTGCAGTGAAACTAAGGTTCGAGCAAAAACTGACGCTCCCCTCAGCCAGGGACGAACGCACATTTGCGTATTTACGTATGAACAAGTGCGCCGCGTTCTTTCGTCCGTAGGGTCGAACAAAAATTTTCGTGCTCAAGAGAAAACAACCCCAGCATATACGCACATCTGCAGTTGACTGCGTTTGGATGCAGTCGTGCGAAAAAAGAAGCACGATGCAAAGAGGTTATCGGTGAAAAAGCGACGTGACTAGGCTGCTACTGTATATGTAGGTATACAATATCCAGAAACAGACACACCCGCATATATGTATATCAATATACCTATATGTAAGTGAAAGACGAGACGCCATGGCACGTTTGCGCCACAACTCACCAGCAACAACGTTCTCTCTCTCTGTCTCTCTCCCGACTCAACTACCCTTTCTACTACTTCTTATTTCCGACCACTCGAGCTAAAGAAAGTCGTGACAATGTTTTAGTTTTTGGAGCGCAACATCGGGGACAAAATATCGTGTCGTAATAACGAGACGGTCGTGTATAGTGTCATGAAAAATTACCTTTTTATTCGATGATTAGCAGTTCTTAATTGATGCATTTTTAAACAGTGGATATTACGAGCCCGTGCTATTCGCGCAAATATTTCGATAGGGCGCTCTTCCCCTGGTAGTAGAAGAACTCGCAGCGTTTAGTTACGTGCCGCTACTGACTAGCGCCAGATGTCGCACAGCGCGCGTCTTCTACGAAACTTGGGTACAACGGGGCGTGCGAAGCATCGAGGCCTACTGCTTCAGACGATAGGTATTAAATTTGTGAAACAAAATCGTCGAGTTTTGATTCAAGCAACCATATAATTCAGTGTACCTAACTTTATACGTAAGCGTGTGGCATAAGTAAAAATCGCTCTTCTGCATAGTGGCTGCGTGGTTTTTTTAAATGCAAGCTGCACAGGCTTTCGAGTTGACTAATCCGTGGATTGATTTTATCTCGTACTGTTCATTATCGGAACTGTATTATACCGTGCGCAAAATGCGTTTTCGAGCGTTAGCCGTTATATCTCTGTCGGCATTCGGTTATTGCGAGCATCGCGTGCCTCGTAATATCCCTCTGGCATTATGGAGGCCGGCACGTACAACGTCGGAATACCAACCTTATGATCTACCGGTGTATGTATACGCGTTTAAAAATAATTTACAAACTAGTTAATACGAGATGAAATAAATTAGCTGCGATTATCCAACGATGGTGTATATAATGTGCGAAAGAAGAAAGCATGAATAAAAATCACTGCAGAGAATCCTTGGTGGATCGTTGCTGTTATTATCACACGCAATGTGCGTTTTACATTATTATTCGCCCTTAACGCACTACCACTTCACGGTTCACAGGAGAGAATAACAGTTTCGATGACAAAATTGTCTGAGTTGCACTCCGCGAATGATATATAATATATATGGTACATATATATACACTACCGCCGAAAAGTTTCCAGACAAAAGTTGAAAAGAGTGCCAGAACGGTTTTTTATGCCATTTCGCCGGCAGGTGGCCTAGGCCAATTTAACCAACGCTATTTTAAAGAGGAAAGATTTAACTTCATTTGGGCTATTTTAAATATTTTTTACAATTGTGTTTACCATTAGCACCCAGTTTTGAAAATGACAGATTTTCGGAATATCTCTCGGGGTGTTTCTTTCCAAGATTTTTGACTTGTGGAGAGGATGCCGCGTGTGGTGAAAAGCATGCTGTCGGCGAGAGGAGGTCTCTTCGACGAGACCAAAGTTTAATATGTAAATAAAAAATTGAATTATATTATTTTCATGGTATTCAGATCAATCGACCTTTGACCGGAAATAGATGGGAAAAAAATTACGAAAAAAAAATCTAGACAAATTCTCGTGAACTCAACAAGAAGCAATACAACTTTTTACCGTCTTGAGGGTTTTTTTGTAAACCTCATCATTTTTGTCCTCCAGAGCGATTTTCAAATTGTCTATTTTTTCTCAAAAAACAAAATATCTTTGGAAAAAAAATCGTAGACAATTTTCTAAAAAACGAAATTGAGACTTAGGCTTCCCCCTTTATGATGTCGGTAAAAGAAGTGCGTTAAAGAAATGTTTACCACAGACGGGATCCACTCATAAAAGAACAAAAAAGCGACAAAAAATGTGCGTTTCCAAAAGTGGGTGCTAATTGTAAAAAAAATCGTAAAATATTTTTAAAACGGCCAAAATGAAGCTAAATCCTTTCTCTTTAAAATGGCGTTGGTTAAATTGGCCTAGGCCAACTACCGGCGAAATGGCATAAAAATCCGTACCGGCACTCTTTTCAACTTTTGTCCGGAAACTTTTTGCCGGTAGTGTATATAGGTACCTATATTGAAAAATATGTAACGACGGAAGATTTTACAGTATCGTTCTGAATATAATTAGATGTACACGTTGCCCGAGAAAAGAAGTGTTTCAAGTTCTTCCCTGCCCGCGCAGCTATTCCCGATGATTTAAAGCTCCTCTGACCACATCGCGGCCTTATCTACTCACCGGCAGACCGCTACACGACGACCGCCACGCTAATGTTTCTCGAAACTTCGTTAAGCTCCGGTTATCCTCAAAAGAGAAATTTTGAATTTTGTTTACACCCCTTTAAACGTCAGAAAGATACTTTCCACAAGTCCTCTACTCGACGGGGGTATTCACTATGAAATCGATGAGGAAAAAATTCGTAAAATATCTTACCAACTATTTTCGATATCGCTCTTTCGAATGGCGCTACTTAAATGGCGATAAAAAAATTGTTATATCATATTTTTACAAAATAACGTAAAAAAACAAGCATTTTTGAGTGTCCATTTTTTTCATTCGATGTTTCGGAAACCTATTATCGTATTATTTTCGGACAATAAAGGCGTCCAGCGGTGTCCTCGATTGTTGAACTTGCGCCATACCTGCAAAATAACGAAAAAAAGAATAACAAATTTTCTCCGTTTTTAAAGCATTCATATGTTGTGCTGGGAACGAGTCTTTTACCGTCAATTCGTAAATTGGGTATGATTTCCGATGGTTTTTGCATCGCTGATCAAGAATTTGACATTATTTTTAAACAAATTGTTTAAACAATCAATCTCAATATGTCCTGTTGCATATGATTTTCGATGTTTTTTGGGTCGCTGATCAAGAATTCGACATTATTTTTGCGAAATTAATTTATTTAAACTAATTGCTTTAACAATTAATCTCAATATGATAAGTCGCATATGATTTTCCATGTTTTTTGGGTCGCTGAACAATTATTTGACATTATTTTTGCAAAATTAATTTGTTTAAACAATTCGAAACAATAAAATATATTTTTTTAAGTCGTGATCTATGAAGAATATTATATGAAAAACACGTGTAAAATTATTATAAAAATTAAATACAGACAATACTATATAACAATATATAACATGCTTTGCTATCGAAAAATTCAATTGATGTTGCCCGATTCTCACCACGAGGAGGTGCATGTCGAAACATCTTTTTTTTGTTTTTTAAAAAAAATTTTTTTCGTTTTTATTTATTTTTTGTTTTTTATTCCTTTACTTTTTTTTCATTTTTCGTTTGTTTATGTTTGAAAAAACTTATTTGTGCATTTCATCAAAATATTTCGTACACAAATATGGCTCACACTCCTCGCACGCCTTGAGCGTCCTTACAGTACATTTTTCTTTTGAGCAAGATCGTTTGATTGTTTTAGTTTTAAGTTTATGTGTGTGTGTTTTTTTTTTCATTTTTTTATCGGACCGATTTTTAGATATTTTTCACTTATTGCCAATGCAAAGTCTTTCGTGCCTTGTTTTTCTTTATATTCGTTGGCTAAATTGTATAATACCGTGGCATTTGTGATTTATGCCTGAACAAGTTTCATCATAATCACCCATGTTCATTTCTTTGATCGCACTATTGGCATAACTTTATTACAATGTCGATCATACAAATCAACTCCGCCCATGAAACTTTTATAAGCTTTAAACGCATTCGGAAAGGGTATTGCGTTTTTTTGTTTGTTGTCCTTGCTGTAACGTTTCACATTTGAAAGGGGTGTAACACCTGCTGTAGCAGCTGTAGAGAGAATAGAGACCTGTTTTGAATCAACAACTGTGATAAAGTTTATACCACTGTTCTTATCGTGTTTCACCTTGAACGTCCCTTTAGGAGCTTTTGCATCGATCTCATTAGTCTCTTTTATTGTTTTCAAATCTTTATAAGTTTCAAACGCGCTTATGCACACACTTAACCCAATCCATCGAAACGGGATTCGATAAAAATCATTCATGATTGCGTCATCTCAAGAATTGAAATATTGTCACTTGCCAAACCGAATACTATGTAGTGCTCGATGATAAATAGCAAATGTTCAAAATGGACATAAGAATACAAAAGATTGCACGCCAAATATAAAAAAATATAAAATGGACCACAATCCAGGGTACAATTGCGGGATTGGCTTTTGTAGCCAAAATTCTTGGTAGCCATTTTTTAATTTGATTTTTATTTCCTCTATTGGAAATTGGTTTAGGGTTAATTATAATCTTTAGTCGATGTTCGTTATACTGTTCAAACTAATTCTTTATTTGAGGCAAGGTCCGTCTACTCTCTACAAAGATCTCTACGAGACTAACTATTTGTCACATGAAATAAAGGAACAGTCTCTGAACCGTTACCCAAATCCCTTGTGCGTTTTATGGTGAACGTATTTCTATGCGTCTCTTTGTATGCATTTGTCGGCTATCGAGTAGCCAGTCAATGTTTATGCTTACAAGAGGTTCGTGTGTCGATTTGGTTTTGTATTCTCTAATCTTATGTATGAGTAAAGGTATATCTTACTCTAAATAATTATTATATATATCCAATACGCCACCTCAAAAATTAATCGACCAATTTATTGTTATATGTGGATTAACTGTAATAGTAACCTCAAAACCTTATTACTATCTTACATACTAATTACATATCTTACTAATTACATAACATTTTTATCAAAAGTAAAATTGAGTGACAGACCTTCCTCATTTTTTTTTTTTTTTTTTTTTTTTTTTTCGTTATATTTATTGTTTAACTGGGGAAATACAAAAATGATCCAACATTTGTTGCTCTGGATTGGGGAAACCCAGTAAAACCCAATCAGACCATGCACAAGTAAAATGACATAAAATAGAAAAATTAGTGCTCTAGTCATTCCAGCCCCATTCTGGTTCTGAGCTCCAGAAATTTTGCAGGTGGCAATGGTTTCGTCAATACATCCGCTAATTGGCTATCTGTGGGAATGAATCGTAATTTTATTACATTATTCTCGATTTGTTCTCTTGAGACATGATATTTAATATCTATATGCTTCGATCTTTTGTGACTGCTTGGATTGTTTGCGATACTTACACAACCAGTATTATCTTCGTAAATTATTATCGGATCAGAAACATTGATATTTAATGTTGTCGCTAATGATTTTAACCAGAGTGCCTCTTTTACTGCTTCATACAAAGCCATATATTCTGCTTCTGTCGACGAACTAGCTACTGATGTTTGTTTCTTTGTATTCCAACAAATCGTGCATCGTTCATACAATTTAAACAAATATCCTGTTGTGCTTTTTCGATCTGTACCATCACTACCACCCCAATCAGAATCTACGTAGCCACTCAATAAATCGTTATATTTATTTTTCGTGTATGTCAATTTAATATTTATCGATCCTTTCAAATATCTGAGAACTCGTTTCAACTTTTGCCAAAGCTCTTTGTTATTTTTATTCGTATATCGACTCAGAATACACACAGATGTGCATAAATTTGGTCTTGTACATGTCATTATGTATATCAAGCAACCAATCAAATTTCGACAAGGAGCTCCATACTGTTCATCTATATTTAAAGCAACATGGTCAACTTTATTTGCGAGAGGCGTACTGACAGGCTTGCAATCGCCCATGTTAAATTTTTCAAGAACATTTTTGATGTATGCACTTTGATCGAGCGTTAATTTTTCCTTATTTCTTTCAACTCTGATTCCCAAGAACAATTTTATTTCATTCAAATCTGTCATGTGAAATCTGTTCATTTGATAATTTTTGAATCTTTGCATGGTTTCAAAATTAGCCGTCGCAATCACAAGATCATCCACATACAGTACGACATATATATTCTCTGAAATTTTTCCTTTATTAAGAATGTAGATACATCTGTCGCTTTGTGAATTTTGAAATCCTTTTTCCAATAAAGCTGTTTCAAATATTTCAAACCAGCATCGAGCCGCTTGTTTTAATCCATACAAGGCTTTGTTTAATTTACAAACTTGATTCGCGTTACTTTTAATTCCTTCAGGAACCCGCATGTAAATTTCTTCTTTTAAAATACCGTTCAAAAATGCGGTTTTCACATCCATGTGATGAATCAATAAATCATGCTGATTTGCAAAAGCAATAATAAAGCGAAAACTCGAAATTCTCGTAACTGGTGCAAATGTTTCATTATAATCAATTAAATATTTTTGACTGAAACCGCGAGCGACTAAACGAGCTTTGTATTTTTGCGGATTTCCGAATTCATCATTTTTAATTGAGAATACCCATTTGCAGTCAATAATGTTTTTATCTTTTGGCTTCAATACCAAATTCCAAGTCTGATTAGTTATTAAAGAATTTATTTCATCTTGGATTGCGCGCTCCCATTTTTCTCTATCGTCGCGTGTTTTTATTTCTTCAAAAGAAAACGGTATACTATAAACAGCTGACTGAGCGCACAAGAGGCATTCGTCCGACATCTCAGTTTCGTCGTATGAAACATGAGGTCGTTGTTTAATTCTCTCACTTTTTCTAACTCGGACTATTTCATCCGTACTTTGGTCATTATTTTCAGGTAATGACTCATACTTATCTGCTTCAACTACAGATTTGTTTTTCATAGGATTTTCCATTACTTTTTCATCAATCGGCTGCAGTGTACCTGATTTGCCTGTACTATCAGATTTACGCTTCTTTAACTTATCCGATTTTTCAATATCGAATTTATTGTTTTCAATACTATCTGATTTCTCAATATCAGATATGCGTGCCTTTTCTACTGATTTTGACCCTTCGTCAGAAATATCAGCTTTATTTTTCGAGGTTTCCTCTAATTTTACCTCTTTCATCACTGGCCGAGATTTTAAGTAATTTACCTCATCTATAATCACGTCTCTGACAATAACAAATTTCTCTGTATTGACATCCCAAACTTTATATCCGTTTGGTTCAAAACCAACTAATATTCCTTTCCAGGACTTTTTGTCAAATTTTCTTTTCCTCATCTTGTCATGGACATATACTGTTGAACCGAAAATTCTTAAATATTTTAATTTTGGCTTTTTACCATGCCACGCTTCAAATGGTGTTTTATCGATTTTTAGAGCTTTAGTCGGAGTTAAATTTACGAGATACGTAGACGTTAATACAGCCTCTCCTCAAAAATCTTTGCTCAAACTCGCACCGCTTATCATTGCGCGTGCTCTCTCAATTATTGTCCGATTCATGCGTTCTGCTACGCCGTTTAATTGAGGAGTGTCTGGAACAGTTAAATGATAAGTAATTCCTTTTTGTATGCAATACTCTTTCATTTCGTTTGATAAATATTCTCGCCCATTATCGCAGTACAAATTTACGGTTTTCAAATTAAAATGAGCTTCATTCTTTGCCACATAATCTTTGAATATGGAAAATACTTCGGATTTTTGTGTAATTAAATAAACGACCGTGTAGTGCGTAAATTCATCAATAAATGAAACAAAATAATTTGTATTATTTACGGTGGAAGGATTGATAGGACCGCACACGTCTGTATGAATTATAAACAATGGTCTTTTTATGTGACTCTTATTCTTTACTTTCTCAAACGGCACTCGAGATAATTTACCGTGTATACAAGCCTCACACAAATCGGTGTTTGGGATCACTTTATCAAGAAAACTTGTATCCTGCACCATTTATTTATTTTTCAACTCTATCAGTTTTCCTTTTCCAATGTGACCCAAACGTTGGTGCCATTGATTATAATCATTTTCAAGGGCATTATATACTTGAGCATTTATTTTATTTTGAATAAAAAATTCGACAGCTATTAAATTATTTAGTGGCTGACCATACATTACCATCTTTCCGTTTTTGCTTATATGTACCCCTTTTTCGTCAAAGATGATACTCATGCCCGCTTGCTGCATTTTCTTTACCGATAGCAAATTGTATGGGACCTCCGGACAGAAAAGCACGTTCTCAAGGACCACTTGAATTCCCAAATTCGTTGTCACGTTTATTTTTCCTTTCTTCAGCGCCGTGATAAACTCTCCCTTTTTGGCTGTTGAAATTTTCATCTGAGGATTCAAATCTTCCACACAAGAAAATATATTTTCGTCATTAATTAGATGATCAGAGGCTCCAGAATCCAATAAAAATTGTAATTTATCACTCTCCTTGTTTCGAAAATTTCCGACCATAAATGCATAGCCTGATATGTTGCCGTCTCCTTGCTTTGATATTGTTTGTACTGTGTTTGCAGCCTTATTACGTTCCGCCAAATATTTTTGATTTTTCTTATAAAACCAACAATCTTTTAGTTTATGACCGCTTCGTCCACATTGATGACATTGTCCAAATGACAAGTTTCTATTTTGGTTAAATCTGGATGAAAAATGAGAGACCCTGCCTCTTCCTCTTGCGCCTCGCCGATTTCCGCGATTGCCTTTCGAATAATAGTTTTTATTATTATTACGCGGAGTTTCTTGCTCGGCATGCAACACTTTTGCACTGGTGTCAACCCTTTCGTTTTTAATTTTCGTCTCGTGATCCAGAAGTCTCGTTTTTACAAAATCTAGCGTGATTTGATCTTCAGTAATTGTTTCGATTACTGTTGACACTGTTTCATATGCGGCAGGCAGAGAGGTCAACAAATACGACACTTTTTGATTTTCATTTATTGACACACCGGCTGCTGCTAATTCCGTTATCAGTTCATCAAAAGCTTCGAAGTGGTCTTTCAGCGAACTTTCACTTTTCATTTTTAGTCTGCTCAAACGATTTCGAACAGATACCTCCGTGGCAGCGCTCTTCCTTTCGTAAACTGCATCAAGACTTTGCAAAATTGATTTTGCTGTTGATCCTGGTATATCGTATTTTAAATAAGCGTCAGATAGATATTCAACGATAACACACTTTGCAACTCTTTCGGCTTTCTGCCATTTTCTATTAATTACTTCAGGAACTTCTTCATCAATTACTTTCAGCACGTTTAATTCATACAATAAATTTCTAATACGGTGTTTCCACGCGTTATATTTACTCCCATTGAAGGGTTGAATGTTTCTCCGGTCCTTTGATTTTTCCATTGTCACTTTTTGTTCCTTTTTCACTTTTAGAAAATAAAACGCACTTAAACAAAATAATTAAAGTAATTTATAAAATACACAGTTAATCCACAGAGTGCACTGGGCCCATAACCTATTGGAAATTGGTTTAGGGTTAATTATAATCTTTAGTCGATGTTCGTTATACTGTTCAAACTTATTCTTTATTTGAGGCAAGGTCCGTCTACTCTCTACAAAGATCTCTACGAGACTAACTATTTGTCACATGAAATAAAGGAACAGTCTCTGAACCGTTACCCAAATCCCTTGTGCGTTTTATGGTGAACGTATTTCTATGCGTCTCTTTGTATGCATTTGTCGGCTATCGAATAGCCAGTCAATGTTTATGTTTACAAGAGGTTCGTGTGTCGATTTGGTTTTGTATTCTCTAATCTTATGTATGAGTAAATATATATCTTACTCTAAATAATTATTATATATATCCAATATCCTCGTTCGTTGTCAGTTCTATAGGTTCTTCTTAAAGCTGGGACGATACTGATCTGTTGACATTGGAAAAAGCATCCAACAGCCTGTCCAGTATTCCTAATTTTAAAAAATTTTAAATGTCCTGTAATCGTTCTTTGAAATCACTGAGGAGGTTTTCCAAATGTTGGCAGTAAACATACAAGTAGTCATTGTTGAAGGATACTTGTGATAAATTAGGAAAATTGTGAAACTCACGTCTGCCTATGTTTCTCTTGTGTAAGAGCAGTTCGGCCATGAAAGCAGCAACGAAATTTTTTTATAAACTTTGTCACAGAGTTTTACAGATTATAAAATCGAGTCTGACAAGCACCTCTTAGTAGGTAAACAAGGCCCGTTCTGGACCAACGCGTGTTACTGCACACGTGCACACCCACACATACACATCGAGTTCCACGGCGAGGGGCGAGGAAGGGGGGGGGGGGGGGCAATATCGGATTTCAGCATGCGTATGAGGTGTGAGGCACGGGTTACTCGATGTTCGTTAATCGCATTGTTTATTTAACGTATAGGATAAATATTGTTTGAAACCGCCGACCAGCGGATGAATAATTTTCTCAGAGAACGTACGGCGTAGGGTTGTAATATCGAGACAATTCTCACGATGAGATTAATAAGGGAAATGTTTGTTCTTCGATACCGACGATGCAGCTTCTTGAATGGTTTGGGGGGTGAGGCTTGCGAGCGTCCAACGGTTTTTAATGTTCGACGTGTTAAAACCTGTCGCTGTGGCGTTACAGCTAGAGCAGTAGGAATTCTACGAGTTACCCGATATTTCTTAATCCAGACCAGCGGAAGAATAATTTTCTTTTTCAGAGAAGCTAGGGGGTGGGGTACAGCCAGAGCAGTAAGGTATCGAGTGACACTTCTCGAAGACATTTTATCATAAACCATGACGAAGGTAAAAAATTCGCTATCCTTTTTTTCACAAACCTTAGAACGAGAGAGATAGAGCATTACCCCATCAATCATAATATCTGAACGTCTCTCTTATAAATAAGCGTGCAGGCAAAGGGCTTACATCATTATTTGCTATGTCCGCGCTCGAATAATATCGCACGTCGAATTATTGTTTTACGTATATCACAACGGAATCAAAAAAGTGTCAGAAATTGATTCGAATTATGGAGAGAGCCTGCGAATCTCTCAAAAACAAGTTCTCCATGTGCGACATTAAAAAAAAGCTGGAAAATGAATTTACAAATATTAGGTTTTCGAGCAAAGCGTTGAAAACAGCCACAACTCGCATTTCCGCAACAATCGGAATTCTCAAAGCCATAAACGCGAAAATTAAATCTTTGCAAAAAATCGGTACAGGTGTTTCGCGAAGAAGTGACTTCAGTGAATTCAGTGGGAAAATTCCGTGGCGGCTTTTGGATCAAGCATTCGTACCGGAATAGTGATAAATCTTGGGCATAAAAATGTGAAACGTTTTCTCGATGATTCGAAAAATTTGATCATCCGAAGATTGAAAAACATTCTGTCAAAGGACGGCAGTGTCAAAGTGAACTGTATTTTTGCGTGAAAATTTTCAATCGTCAAAAATGATGATATCATCGAGGAGATTAAATTTGTCAATACCCGAAACGAAGAAATGTACACAGCGACGAATTTTGAGCAGTGGTGCACGGAGTTAGTGGAAAAACTGCTGGTGAAAGTCAAAGATTTTCAAGAAAAAGATTCGGGCTGGTCCATGGTGGAGGTCGTCAATTTAATGGTGAACATCAACAAGCATATCCCATTATGCAGAGGATTGTCTACTTTTATCGAGCTTTCACGCGACATTCAAAACAAGAAATCAGTCATCAACATCCAAACCGACGGCCCCCCTGTTTCCTGTGGGCCGCTACCGCTGCTCGTTCTTCAAGCTCATCTCATGCGACTCGCACGAGTTCATATCATTACTTCAGCAGAGTATTAAAGTACGAGGCTTTCCGATGCGATTGAAAAATATTGGGAAATTGGAAAAAATGAACAATTTGGCAATCAACGTGTAGGTATGGACTCGAGCGCGGTGATGGTAAAAAAACATCGTAACGAAGTAATACCCGTTTACGTTAGCCATAACAAACCCGACAGATCAACGATTCACCTGCTCGTGTAAGAAATAAATACCGAAGATTTTGACGAGAAACTAGGAAAAAACATTAATACGGTTTATCATTTTGCTTGGATAAAAAATCTTTCGCGTCTCCTAAGCTCGCAAATTTCAGGACACGACCCCGCCACGTGGCTCTGCGATCGTTGTTTGTCTCATTTCAATACGGAAAGTGCGCTTAAAAAGGGTTTCAAAGAGGATTCAATGCTGAAATTCAAAAATTATAAGTATAAAATAGACGTTCCGTTCATAATTTGCGCCGATCTCGAGTGTATCTTGAATCCCATCACGCGCAAAGACGATTCAAATACAAGCGCGTATCAGAAACATATCCCACACAGTATCGCGTATTATTTCAAATGTAGTTTTGATGATTCTCTATAAAAATTCAAAATTTGTCGTAACGAGGATTGTGTGAAATGGTTTGTCAATGAATTAAAAGAAATAGCCAAGCCGTCAAATGGAAACTTGAAATCGGTCAAACCGATGAATCCGATGAGTCACGATGAAAAAATGGACTTTGTTTTTGCTAAAAATTATCACATTTGTGGAAAGCCGTTTACACCCGAAGATGCCAAACATCGCGATCATTGTCATTTTTCAGGTAAATATCGCGGTGTCGCAAACGAGGGATGTAATTTGAAATTTCAAAAAGAACATACCATTCCAGTAGCGTTTCACAATCTATCGGGCTATGACCCGCACTTTATAATTAAAGTTGTTGCCAACGAATTTGAAGGTTCGATCAAACTTTTGCCGGTAAATAAGGAAACTACATATCGTTCACGAAGAGTGTCAAGGGTACGCTCATAGATTATCGATTCCTAGATTCATTTAGGTTCATGCCGTCGAGCATCGAGAGTTCAGCATCGCATCTTATTGTTAGTAACGACGAAAAGCTAATCACGAGCGTGCACTGCAATAATGCACAAGAGTTTGACTTATTAACGAGAAAAGGAGTTTTTCCATATGATTACGTAGACAGTTCCGACAGACCCGACGAGACTGAATTACCGACGAAACAAAATCTGTATTCGCAATTGAAGGGTGAAGACATATCGGACGTCGAGTATTCTCGTGCGCGCACAGTGCGACAAGTTTTCAGTGTGCACACTTTGGGGGAATACTCGGATCTCGACCTAAAAACGGATGTTCTTCTTTTACCGGACATTTTCGAAAATTTTCGACGAAAATGTAAACTGACGTATGATCTGGATCCATTGTATTATTACACTGCGCCCGGGCTAGCGTTCGATGCGGCGTTAAAATCTACAGGGGTGAAGCTCGAGCTCTTGACGAACGTTGATATGTTAATGTTCATAGAGAGAGGCATTCGAGGTGGATTGGCACAATGTTAGAGTCGATACGCAAAAGCTAATAATCGTTACATGAGCGCAGAATTCGATCCAAGCGAGCCCGAAACATATCTCATATATTATTATGTAAATAATTTGTATGGTGTGGCAATGAGTCAGTATCTGCCTATTGGCTCTTTCGAATGGATGGGGGAAGAAGATTCGATAGATCCGCGTGACATTCCCGATGACAATGAAATAGGATACATATTCGAAGTCGATCTAGAGTATCCACAAGAATTACACGAATTACACAAAGAGACTTGCCCCTGGCACCGGAACCTTATGTACCGCCAGGCAGTAAACAAGCAAAATTAATGACAACACTACACTCGAAAAATCGATACATCTTGCACTATCAAAATTTGAAGCAATACGTGAATTTGGGTCTGAAACTCGTTAAAGTTCAAAGAACTCTGTAATTTCGACAGTATCCCTGGCTGCAAAAATACATTGATTTGAATAATAACTTGAGGAAAAAATCCACCAACGATTTTGAAACAATTTTCTACAAACTCATGAATAACCCCGTTTTTGGTAAAACCGTGGAAAATGTACGAAACCATCGCGATGTACGACTCGTTACTCAATGGATGGGATGGGAGGTACGGAGCTCGAGCTCTGATCGCAAAACCAACATTTCATAGCTGTACCATACTCGAGGAAGACACTGTAATCATCGAATTGACTCGTTCTCAAGTTAAATTTAACAAACCTATATACACGGGTTTTTGTATTCTCGATTTGGCTAAAACGTACATCTACGACTTTCACTATAATTATATAAACCAGGCTTTTGACAATCGAGCTAAACTAATGTACACTAATACAGATAGCGTATTGTATTATATAAAGACTCCAGAGATATATATGAAATCATGAAACGTGATATTCATAAGTTTGGTACATCCGATTGTCGTCAGACAATGTGTATGGTATACCGCTAGTTAATAAGAAAGTTTTGGGTCTCATGAAGAACGAAAATAATGGACTAATTATGCAAGAATTTGTTGGATTAAGAGCCAAAATGTATAGTTTCCGAGTACATAATTCAGTTAAAATGCGTGCGAAAGGCATAAAGAGAACTACGCTGAAAACAATAACGTTTGACGATTACGAACGATGTCTCTTTGATCGTCAAGTTTTAATGAAAAATCAAAAATTAATTCAAAGCAAAAATCACAAAGTCGAAACAGTGAATCAGAAAAAAGTAGCTCTAAATTGGAACGATAACAAACGAATAATATATCCAAATATGATTGATATGCTTCCGTGGGGCACTCAATTATAAACGTATTATAGAAGTGAAAATATAATGATGTAAAGTGATATCGTTTCATTCGCGAGCCGCATGACTAAAAGCCATTGTTTATGTGATACATCTCCCACTACTGTCGAGAAAAGAATATTTAAACGCGCTGCAGCATCGGATTCAATTTAAATTCAAGCATGACTTGTATTAGAGAGACATATAGTATAGAGAGACAATATGCCAATATGTCACAGGCTCATCCATATTGTTACAATAGTACTTGGATATACTGGGCCAGAAAGTGTGACATTGAAAATCAGAAGAAATTCGTGTTCTTTTCTACGAGGATGACGACGAGGATGCCTGCCAACGTTTGCAGCTCGAGCATTGGGAGTACAAAAATCGCTCAAAATTCTGGGGATCACGGAAAGCCTGAGCCTCCAATCGTACTCGATGTATTAAAAGTGGTGAGCTGGAAAAATGGATCTCGAAACGAGAGCTTGGACTCGTTACACCACGATCCTCAACGCAATACGGAGTTGAAGAGATTATACGACATCCATGGTATTGTCCAATCGCTGAAGACATCGCCTCGTTGACGTACGCCAATCATGAAATCAGCATGAAGAGGTGTCCCTGTGTCGAGAAAAATGGGTGGATACACCCGAAAAAACAATGTAACTACAGAAAAATAGCTCTTCCGCATAATGTCAAAAAAGTGAATAAAATTATATATTTTTTACCTCACTTATCATGTGGGGGGAATAAATTATAAAACCATTTTGTAAAATTCTTTTATTATTTCTATTGTTTAAAACTTATGATATAAACAAAAAAAATTACAAATAAGATTTGTTTATCCAACTATTGTGGGAACTATCGAAACCTAACCATTTTACAAATAATTTATTTCCACGCGTTTGAATGACTTCTTTCACAAGGTATGTATTTGGATATTTGACTAGTGCGAGTTCTTCTTGATAGAAGCCGCCCTCGATCGGCTGACCTTGATAATCTCGCAACGTACGTACGTTACAGGATCGGTATTTACAACTCTGCTTATAACGAATATATTTCCGTTGTCCAGTTTGGTGTATAACCTTTTTCGAAAACGTGCTTATACTTGCTTATCCGTACTTTATCGCCAACTTTGAATGTTATCTTTCGAGTTCGGCTAACTTGGGATTTTCGATAAACGTGTAGTAAGATATTTGTTTCATTTCGCGCAGTAATATAGCGAGGCCTCATCTTTATCGTACGATGCTTAGAATTATTGTAATTGGTAACCAAATCTTTGAGTATATCGACCCACTTGTACGATCCACGTTGCGAAAATTGTTTCCACATTCGCTCTTTCATCGCGCGATTAAAACATTCGCATATCGATGCGTTCATGTTACTGAAGGTGGAATACAGTGGGATTCCGTAGCGTTGGAGCAGAGTCTTGAACTCGCTGTTATAAAACTCTTTACCGCGATCAACATGCAATTTTGTTGGGCCACGACCAAGTTTAAGAACCGACGACATGGCACTCGACACGTCCTTGCCACTTTTCGTTTTCGTTGGTACGATCCAAGCATACTTTAAAAAAATGTTGATTATTGTTCGTAGGTATTTGTAGGCATTATTGTACTGCCCGTACGCCGACATATCAACGAGATCAGCTTGCCACATTTCATCCAACCCACGTACATCAACGTGACGCCGTGGATATTTTTTCCGTGCTCGTTTATAAACTTCATCCGCTATCGTCTGTTTTTCCATGCTGCGACGCAATTAATTCAAAAGGATCAGACAAAATTTATGAATTTCATAAAGCCGATTTTTCGAGAACTTCTATTCGCGTGTTCAGATTTTTTATAGCGTATTCCACACTGAATTCGTGTGATCTCAGTTGCTCGTCCAAACGAGTAATAAGCTCGGAATCGCGTGCTACAAGTTTTTGTACCGATGCGTCGTTCGCTTGCTCGTGTTTCGCGTATTCTTGAAATTTCCATTTGAAGACTTGAAACATCGCTTCGGATTCATCGATACTATTTCGCAAGGCGGATGTAATGCCATAAATAAGTCTAAATTCCTCCTCAATAGCAGCATGCATCACTCGCACAGACAGAGCATCGTGTTCTCCGAGGGGCGCGCCGAAATTACACAATCTTCGATTGTCCATATCATATTGACCATCGGCGGTGATTTTAAAACCGTCTCCGGGGGGACTTCGACTGCCGCCGGTATCAGTATTCCTACTTCTTCTCAAATGATGACCAAACATCAACGCTCATTTTGGCGGTTGCGATCAGACTGCGCTCGAATACTCGTTTGGCGGCATTAATATAAATGATTCGAGATTCGCGAAGTTCTTCGATAATGGAAACGATCTCGTTCGAATGACTAAAATTACCGGCTGATTGGGAGGCAAAGAGGAGTAGCAGCCTATCGACTAATTCGTTGGGATCGTCCCAATAAACGTAATCCAAACAACTGTTCCTTTTAATTAACAATTTTGGATGGCGGCAAGCTTTTACCCAATCGTTCCGACTGTCTCTTTGGTGCAGATTTTCTCAATGGTGAGGCGACAATGGGTGCAATTATATTTTTGAATTTCGCACTTTTATCCTCGCGAATTGCGTAATCGCTGACGTAATGTTTTCTGTAAGCGTTTGTCGAGTTGAGAAGTCCGTGATAATTTTGTATATCATTTGCCATTGCGAGATATTCATTGGGTAGTTTTTTAAACACCAATTCCAGTAAAACCTCACTTTGATCACAAGTCTTATCACCGACACGAATAATATTTGGCTGAAACGTAATTGGTGAATTCCCGATCATTAAACGATTTCTCTGCAATTTTCGCACTCTATAGGACGTATCCAATTCTTTCTTCTCGTTCGTGTCGAACATTTTCAATGAATTTTGTGACAAATCACATTAATATCATCTTCAATGCTAATATTCTCTTCCGAGATATCCTCGTGAGCCGTTTCAAACGACTGTTCAAATTGACCATTCTCGTTATCGATATATTCATCCTCTTTTTTCACGGACGGTACGACATTTGGCTCCCTCTTGATAGGTGATTCTTGTTTTACCGACGATGACGACTGATCGACTAGTTTTTGCAACGGAGCTATCACCGGCCTCAAACTTCCTCCATTTTTCTCTCAGTCGTCGTTTTGCCCCAATTTCAACAGTCTATGTTTCCGACGAATCGCGTCGCTCGCGCTCGCGATTTGACACAAGGTATGTTGCTCCTTATTTAGCTCGATGCATATTCAACTGCGCGATAACGTTGAAAGCTACAAATTTATAAAGCAATCGAAGCCCTTCCTGTAACGACCCTTGTTCAATTCTCTATCCTTGTCTATTACCACGAACCCACATTTACCATCGTACCATTTCATCCTCCTTAAAGAGCACCAATAGATTAGTATTATCGGGCGCGAGGTGTTTCGGAATACGCGCGTACGTTTGACAGAGATAAAAGCAGTCCACGTCTCTGTGTCGCCCCATGCAGAAAAATGCCCTCACGTTATCCTGTTTTTCATAGGTAATATCATCGAAAATCATAAACGAATTCGATCCAGCCTCCTCCGGTTTGATGACTTGCTCGTGAACGGCGAAAGGAAAATATTTCACTCCTTTCACAGACTTCAGCAAACGTTTGAGAAATGTGTACTATAGTCGATTCAACGATTTTAAATACACGTTGGTACACAATTTCAAATGTCAAACCGTTCGGCTGTGTAATGAGGGTAAGGAGCGCGTTAGTCTCTCCACAATTGGATGGACCGCAAAACACTGCGCGTACACTACTCGGTAACCAATCCCCATGACTCATCCTCCCGCACTCCCTCGCCCCGTCTTGCACGAGATCGTCGACATTTTTCGTAGGTAATTTAATCGATTGGTTATGGAACCTCAGCTCGACTGAGTTCTCTGAAAAAATTATTCATCCGCTGGTCGGCGGTATCAAACAATATTTATCCTATACTTTAAATAAACAATGCGATTAACGAACATCGAGTAACCCGTACCTCATATCTCATACGCATGTTGAATTCCGATATTGGTCGGCGATATCGACAAATATTTATCAGACACTTTAAATAAATAATATTTATCAGACATTTAAATAAACGATATCAAAGAATATTTATCAGACACTTTAAATATACAATACGATGAAGAAATATCGGGTAACTGAAACCTCGTAACCCCCCCCCCCCGTGACAACGTGGAATATTCGAGATCCCCTCGCCGTGGAACTCGGTGTATATGTGTGGGTGGGTACGTGTGCCGTGTGCGTGTGCACTAACACGCGTTGGTCCAGAACCGGCCTTGTTTACCTACTCTTCTTGATAGCCAATGCACTTCTGCGTGAAACAGCAATCGGTTGAAATCTTCAACATTATCAACACAAAGCTCATTGAATATTCTGTCATTTAAAGAGCTGTTTCGGGTTTTGTTGACTGCTTTGATGACATGTTGCAGTGATTGAAACTGCCATTCATTAATATTTCTCGCAACCAAATATTGTCGATGAATGACGCAATGTACTGCGAGCACATCTGAAATTGTATGTTTTAAGTACGATATGAAGCCTTTGCAACGATCTGTCATACCCGGAGCGCCATCCGCAGCAGCTGATATAATATTCTTTAAGGAAATTTTTTTCTCATCACAAAAGTTTGACAGTATATTAAATGTGGTTTTTGCTTTTGCCGCTGAAAAAAGTTTTGATGTAGTTGGCCGAGCTATGTAGTTATTTTCTATAAGTAAGGCACATAGATTCATGGGATTTTCAATAAATGCCTACGATTTGCGCGCGAATACTATACAACAACTATATTAACATATAGCACTCACCGACAGGAATAAGACATATGCATAGCCTCGTTTATCTCATTCGACGGAATTCGTACTGAGCAAGTTAGGACAAGCATCGATGATCCGGCCGCTTAATACAGAATTGGACAAATTGCGTTGTTTCAAAAACTTGTTAAAACTTGATTGGATACAGGCTATCTACGAAAGGCATGTTAAATTATTTATATTTGTGCAATCAAATAGGGCAGAAATAACAACGAAATAATCGATGTAGTGTAGTAGGTAAGTTTTGGTTACAGCTTAAATTTTTAAATATTAGAAGAAAATTACAAATCAGCCGTCACCCCCCTAAACCATTTCAACACCCCCAATTTCCTTTTGTACCTTTTTCGCCCCCCCCCCCCTGTAGGCCTCCAATGCCCACAAGAGGGGCGTTATCGCCCACTTTAAGAAAGACTGGTCTAAAACATCGTGTGGAACAAACGAAATGGATTCCGGGGCCGAGCATCGGGCGTCGGGTATATTTTAACGTTTCGCATCGTTCAGGGCCGGCGAACCACCTGACTTGCTTCTTCGGGTTCGCGAAGGAGACACGGGAAGTGCGGAACCGACGATATACTAACAGCTGGTCAAAGGAAAGCGCGTGTGCGGGGTGAGAATGGAGACAGAGAGAGAGAGAGAGAGGGAGAGAGAGAGAGAGAGAGAGAGAGAGAGAGAGAGAGAGAGAGAGAGAGAGAGAGAGAATGCAAAAGGAAAATGGTGAAGCCCTGGTGAGCAGTGGCCCGAGAGAACTGGAAAGGCCGATGCACATATAACGAGATCGTTGCACGAGAGAGAAAGAGAGGGAGAGAGAGCCGAGAAAATTAATGAAAGCCGAGAGCCAAGCCACCGCATTGCACCCGGTGTGTAATTTACATCGGCCGCAACGTCGGTATGTTTCTCGAACCGTTGCTAATTCGCATACCGGGATTCGCGTCTCGCGAGCAAGCTCTCTAACCTCCTTCCTCTACCAGCTCGCCGAGCCGACCTAAATTGGAGCTTCGACGGGGATTGTGCAGATGCACTGGCACATATCGCGTGTACCTATACGTATGTAAATAGATATGTAGATACGTATGTATATGCGTATAGAAATCCCGTAAGTCGTTAATTACAAACGGTCGATCGTACTTGCGAGATGCGTAGAAATCGGATCTCGCAGTGACACATTGTCAACGAAATTGTTCCAAAATATAAGCTGAAACGTGTACGGGCTAAAAAGGGTAAGTATCAAAGTTCATTTAATTCACTCCCTACCAAATTCTCGAGAGTTTCACGGAATTAAAATCTCGCCAAGAAAACGAATGTGCATTATTTACCGCTCCTGCCACAAACCGAGACTGTAATAACGTGAACGGCGTTTCGTACTGCGATTTATATTTGACAAAGTGGCAAAAAAGAAAGCTGCGGAATCTTTTTATCGCTCGAAGGTGGTTCGCTGTTGGCGCACGAGAACAAGGAGCTCGAGAACACCGGACCCCACTGGGATGACGGTTAGAAAAATAAGCTTTTTTCGTGTATTTTTTATATTCACTTAATGGTTTTTGGGCTCAATTAAAAATATGTTGTTCCACATACATTAAAGTGAAAACTCCCTGTGTGTACTTATGTACGCACGTAAGAAGTTATACTTCCTTGACGTGAATACAAAAATCACTTTTTATATTACACTGTAGATATTTTTTTGTGGAAATTGTGTTTTAAGATTTGAGGTTATATCAATGTCAGCATTATTTTTATTGAATCGTCCGATTTAATATTATTTTTTGCAAATTTTTTATTTAATTTACTTTAAGTGTTATTTAATCAAACTTGTATTCATTCTATTTAATGTCGTTTATCGATCATTTGATTCAGTTCAAATTTGTTTGATTGCGTAAAGAAATTATTTGTTTTATTCACGACAAAGACGTATAACTTCTTACGTGCATACATAAGTACAGACAGGTTTTTTCTTTGTTTTTTCTAAATAAGAACTTCGTCGTCGTCAAATTGCGAAACGATTAGCATCGCGATACATTTAAATATTATGCCATTATTATTTTATGCATTCAAACAAATTTGAACTGAGCCAAATGATCAATAAATGACATTAAATATTAAATTAAATTATGCTAGCTCTACACTCTCGTCGAGGTGCGGCGAAGTAGCGCGAGCCCGAGAATGTAGATGGAGTCCTCGCATCACCTCGCTGAGCCTTTACCGAGCCTTCACCTCGTATTTTTCGCCTCGTATAGCCTCGTTGAACCTCGCCTCGACTAACCTCGACGAGAGTGTAGAGCTAGCATTAGAATCTTTCAAAAAAGGCAGTTCAAAATAATATAAATATAAATATGTTTAAATATCAATTCTGCAAAAATAATATTAAATCAGACGATTCAATAACAATAATACTTACACATAACCTCGCATACTAAAACACAATTTTCACAAAACAGATATATCTACGCTACAATATACATAAACTTTTATGAATATGATCAATAATAATATTCACAGTTTAAAAAACGACTTGGGTCTGCGGAAATCTTACGTACTATTTCGGTATGTTAGTGTACAATAGAGCTGAGGGGCAATTGGGTACTTGACGCTATGCTGTTGCGCCTGGTACAGAATCACCTTTCTGGCATAGTATATGCCATTTACGCACCACTCGGATAACTTCAGACCGAAAAGAAAGGAAAAGAAATTCTCACTCGCATCTGACTTCATGCTGTGTGACGGTGCGCGCGCAGTTCGTGGCATCGAGAAAATTCACTCCCATCAGAAATGCTTAACGCGCCTAAAGAAGTATAACTTAAAAAAACAATAGTTGTAGTAGAATATTTTTTCTCAAATCCACGATTTTTTAACTGGTGCGGACGATAACTCGAGCAATAATCGTCGGATATGTGGGCACGAATTTTTTTGTAATTATAATATCTATCGTTGAGCGTAGCCGTTCTTTATTTTGTTTATTTTTCGAAATATGGCCACGTTTCGAAATAAAAAGTATTATTTTCATCGAAAATATTCATTCAACACGCTTTCGCTAATAGTAATTTTCCAAAAAAAAGCTAGGTACGTTCAACGATAGCTATTACAATTCCGAAAAATGTCGATCAAAAGTTTTACATATCCGACTATTATTGTGGTTTCGAAGAAAATTTATTGTACTTCAAGTACCTATGGTTTTTTTAAATAACAATTTACTTGAATCTACTTTAATGTATGTGGAATATCATATGTTTAATTGAGCCCACCCGTGAAAGAATTCAGCCAGGGCTTAGACTAGGTCCCGATTATTTTTCCCTCACTCTATAAGGGGCCTAACATGGCACCCGATCAGGTCCCTTGCGGGCCGGTCACACTTTGTCGATGAGGGCCTAAACAGGCCTATGAAGCAGGGCCTGGCTGGTTGCCTCAACAGAACCCTGCCAGAATAGAAACGAAGCCATGAAGCAACCCTATTACTGCCCTATAATTGCCAGCTTTATTAGTGGATACGTATCGAGCGAGATGTTTTGCAATAATGAACACAATTTTTCCGAATAAAAATGAATATATATATATATATATAAACATATATAATTGTATATGAATTGATCATATACAATTGTATATAAAAATTGGCCCGATAGAATTGTATATATTTCTACATAAACGTATAGAAACATATACAATATCTACAACGTATATATACGTTGGTAGATAAGCACTACTCAACATGTTACCTAAGAGTGTGCTTGCCAGCGCAATCGGGGTACGAGTAACAATTTTCTCCATCCTCCTCACGTCTTTATAATACCGGTGGGCGACGAGTGCGCTTGCGAGAAAGCGCGCGGCCATGCGCCACCTGCTGGCCGTGAGCGAAGCTACACGCTCATTTTTCTGTCGTACTTATGGCTTATATCTATGTCGTCTCTTTCTATCTATATATATATACATAATTTGTTAACTTTTAATAAACAATCTTTTGATTTACCTGCTTCCATACGCGAATAAAACCAAAGAAAACTATGTCTATATCTAATCATATATGAAGCCATATAAAGATATATATGTACAATTATTATGTATTTCAACATAAAATAAAAGTACTCATATACAGTCATATACAATTTTATATACCGTAAATAAAATTAATTATATAACTTAACTTAAAATTTTTGTATAACCTAGTGTTTTACCGAGCTAGAAATTTTTTTAAATAACTTTGCAAATATTGTGTGCTCTGTAATAACTGCTGCCTTGATGAATCCCGTTTGGGCCCTTATCATTTACCTCGCTACGACCTTTTTTTAATAAATAATCCAACCCTGTTATTTTCCTGTCGGGGGGCCTAGTCAGATTGTGTTGTGGAAATCCCTAGTAGGGAATCCATATTTAAACCCTCATCGGCCCCGATTTTTGTTATGGCTGCCCTACTAATTTCTTTCACGGGCAGAAAAGACTATTAAGTGAATTTGAGAAATTCATGTTTCTGACCGCCACAGTGGGTTAAGGGCCTTAAGGGTTGAAACTTAAAGTTCGACGCGCAGCGGGGAACCAAGTCGTGATTCCCGGGATGGCGCGAGAGGCAATTCGTCCACTTCTTCAATTACGGTCTTCTCGGGCTCTCTCTTCTAGGCGCGCGGTAAAACTTCATTTTAACAGCCAGCTGCCCCCGCCTTCGTAGCGGCAAAAAAGAAAGAGAGCTTCGAAGCACCGAGGTTCGGCGGCTTCCGTCTGCTACGAAGATTTGTTGAAAACGCGAATATTGTTTTATGCTCCCTGGGCGGTCTTACCGACATCCGGAGTAGCCCGCAGCTTGCTTCAAAGACATTCGAGGATACTGGCGTTATCTCACAAAATATTGCACACACCACTGTGAAAAGTCCTCGAGGGCGTATGACGAATGGCTCGATTGAAAACTGGATCTTTTTATTCCCACAGAACACGATAAAGGTGGATCTCCTTTGCGCGAAATCGAGGAATAATTGTCTGAATTTATCGTTTACCCTCTGTCAAGCTTTCCCCAAACGGTGGTGATGTATGATTCTTCGCAACAGGAACGTTCGAGCGGGTCGGCGAGGAGGTGATGAAGGAAATGGGGAGGGAACAGGCGGGGAGAAAGCGAGAGAAAGAGAGAGAGAGAGATCAATTTAATTAAGCTTCTTCTATCTGGTACTCGGACAGCTAAAAATGCCACGAGTACTTTTTGCCGTAAATATAAACCCCCATCCTGGTTTGAGCAAGCAAAAGGCGCCCTCACTTTCGCGGTCTCTGTATCCCCCACCTCCCACCCTTGTCAAGAAACAGATGATGCCTGCGAAATAAAGATTTGCTGCGGATAAGTACGATACGCCAACGAGAAAGAGAAGAGAAAAACCTGATCGAAAAGATAACAAATACACGCATCGTAACAAAAAGCGAGGAACACCCTAATGAATAATTGAAGAATCATCAGTCACGAAGTAAAACGCTGGTCCGAATTCTATGTTGTTATTAATTATAGTTCTTGAATGGACGAACGATAAAGAATTTTGCGTTATTCGTACGCCGGTAGCGTCATTAGAGAGGCGAAGAATACCGGGGAGATAATTATCATACTTACATAGTTTACCTGCCGTTGCAGACACTTCGTTGACTCTACACACATCCCCCATTCTCCAAATAATGTACCTCTCGAAAATGAAGAGGCTAATAGTCCTACCTCCTATCACGCTGTGACAATTCGATTTTCCTCTCAGCGTCATTTTTCCCCGTTTCCGTTGAAAGCTCGCCCTCCTCCGCTCTGTATTTCTGAAACTCTCTCCCCTCTCGCGTATACCGTATCTCTTATCTCTCATCATGTGCTCCGAACATCATGTCGCACTTTAAATTGTGTCACACTCCACCGACTCGCGACGTAGAGATACCGGAGACATCGTCGTCCGTTGTACCCTTCCTTCTAGCTCAGCCTATCGCCTTCCCGCGTCCTCCACTCGATGGAACTCAAACTACCCCCGACGTGTCATACAGTCGCGATTTCTCCAATTTCCGACCGATGTTGCGCGTATATCACGCCGGAAGATTTCTTTGGTCGTCTCTCGTTATACTCTCGTACACACGCTTACGCACGCACACCCACACACACACACACACACGCGCGCGCGCGCGCGAAAGTCGAAGAATTCACACACTTACATGGTATTTTACAGCCTATTCTCCTGGACTCATTTAAACGTCGTTCGCGCTTTCTCACACCCTCTCCTCAGCGTTGGTCGGTGCATTTTTCATCCTTTTCGCTCGATCTTTGTTCTCTTTCACCGTTTCTCTCTCTCTCTCTCTCTCTCTCTCTCTCTCTCTCTCTCTCTCTCTCTCTCTCTCTCTCTCTCTCTCTCTCTCTCTCTCTCTCTCTCTCTCTCTCTCTCTCTCTCTCTCTCTCTCCCTCCCACCCTCCCTCTCGTCACTTCCGTTCCCTCTAACAATCTTTCATCGCCATCCTCCGCCGGAGTGAAAGTGCAGAGCAGCTGAGCAGAAACGAGAAGTGCATCGAGGAAATAAGCTCTCTCTCTCGCTCTCTACCTATTCCTTTCTCTACGTATTCCTTTCTCGTGGAAAATCGTCATTGGAACTGGTGCTCAGATGAGAGAAAGAGTAATGAGGCATGACGGAAGTAGAACGCTGTCTTGGCGCAGAAACAGAGAGAGATAGGTACTCGTTCTTAGCAAATGATCGTTTATCGGGGGACATGGGGACGATCATTGATCGTAGAGGTGAAACGGCAAATTTCGAGCTGAATTAAGGACCTTACCCATTATCCAATCCGTCCCGTGACGTGTCAGCGCGTGCCGACACCACCCGACAATTTTTTCGCGTATGTTTACATTGCAATCCGTCCCGTGACGTGTCAGCGCGTGCCGACAACACCGACATGATAATTTTAGGCATATGTTCAGATTGCGATTGCCGAATGTTTAAAGATAACTGAAGGATGCTTGCCGGAGCAATCTGAACATATGCCTAAAATTGTCATGTCGGTATTGTCCGCACGCGCTGATACGGCCCGTGTCGGATAATGTGTAGGGTCCTTTACGTTCACGCGCCTCGATAGACGAAGGGTGATGCAATCAGAGCCGTTCGGAATAAATGTTTAACGTGACACACGATTTAACGGAGGAAGTACCGGAACAAACGGCAAAACCAAAATGTCTTATAATACACTTGGCGTTGCATCGCTCGATTAAAAACTCTTATAAGCGCGAGACAGGGATATAAACGTAGGGGTGGAAAGAAGAAATAAATTTAACGAGCAACGTCGGTGTGTCGAGTCGCTTCGGCGATCGAGGTAAAGCTCGCGAAAGAGATGCTAGGCTCGTATAATATCGGCTCATGGTGAGGACCTTTCCGGGGAATATAATCCTGATAGGGAAGGGTGTTTCAGCGGGGGAAGAGGAACGTTCTCGAAAAGAGGGAAGTTCTGGGGAACTTTTTAATTAAGCCAATTAATCCTCGTGCGGTTGCTATTTCGCTGAATTGGAACGAGCGCAGAAATGTTGCAGAGGGGATGAAGCACCCTCCCAGCCTTTCCACAAGACCATAGCCAAACATTTTTTCCTCGGCATAGTGTAAGCGCCTGTGAGTTTCTACGCTACCGGCACACGTACGAATTTGTATTTTATTTTATTTTTTGTGCATATCGGTCAAACGCAGCTGGGCGAACGTGAGGGGACAATTAACGATTCGTTCGAGTTTTTTCTTCAAAAGGGTCGCAATTAAAAAAAAAAAAGTGTATTTCTCGTTCGCTCGAACTAACGACGAGAGAGAAATCGAAAATCTGTGTCGGAATTCCGGGCCACGCGGATCCGTTCATTGAACGCAGACAGGGCTCACTCGGCGAGCACGTTCACCCTATAGCCTAGCCACCATCGGTACACCCCGGCTCGTGACTCGGCCAAATTGTGCCGAGAACTTTACAAGCTCCACGTTCGTTCTGGTTCAATTAGATACCGAGACTTCGCTCTTACTGCGGATCACACCAGCAGCGGTGGCTGACTGTGGTGACGACGACGATCGTGGTATCTGTGCCCGCCCAGGGCCTGAAGGGAGCGCTTAATTAAATTGCACTTTCATTAAGTAATCGTGCGGAGGATCGTTGCCCACGACACAGCCGTCGAGCTACTCTCGCGGTTTTCTCTCTCTCTCTCCCTCTCGAATTGAAGAAACTACAGACAGGGGGGGGGGGGTAGAATTTGAACGAGGGATGATAAGAAGGGGTAGTTGCTCAAGATTTCCGTCGGCGAATCCAATTCGCATAAAAAACGTGGCATGATTAAATCTTACCACGATATTGCCTCGTCGCTTTTACAAAAAGTGATTCCAAGAGCCGAAAACCAGAGGGTTGATCGTTCGCTTGTGCTTTTATCGTATGCAAAGATTGTTGAAAACTTGATCGTAATAATCGTCGATGATCATTCGACGAAACGTTCGAGTATTCATCTTGCAAATAGACCCGAGTGTCTTTGCAACCGTAACCACGTAGAACCGTGAGGTGGAATAGAACGGATGAGAACTCGATGAAAACGATTCACGGACAAATACGAGGCGGACTAAGAATAAGGAGAAAGCCTTTATAGATAACCTGCCCTATTTTATGTTTTACCGTCAGGGAGGTTGGGTTTACCCGGTGGTGCGTCAATAGTCGTTATCTCTCCGTGGAGAATTTCTCCTCCTGACGCAGTCTCTCGCTCTTTCGTTGCTCCCCTAACATCTCTCCCTCTCAGCCCCCCCCCCCCACACGTACCTCTTTCTTTCTCATCCCTTCTCCTCTTCTTCTATTACCCGCTTCTTCGCGGTATCTCTTAAGGGTTGATTCACCTCCTACATCTCTCTTTCCACGAGTATAATTAGCTATCTCTATTTAAGCCTTTCCCCATTTCCCCGGGCGTGCAGCCCTTTTCACTGTTCACCAAGACGATAGCGTAGTACATCAGCGCCACTTCCGTTGGACAGAGGATGCTCGTTCGTGGAAGGATCGCACCACCCATCCATTCCCTACCATCTCTACCATCACCATCGTCGGTCGTGAAGTGAAGAGCCTGCTTGCCCGCGTGCCATTCTCTCCATCTTTCTCGTTCCATTTTACGCTTCTCTGGGGTAGGGCCGCATACATCCTATATGTATATACGTCTTCTTATTCGTTCTCTCTTATAGCGTAACGCAACCCCTTCCCTCGCCACTATGCACTGCCAACACGAAGAGTCTCTTACGACTCTACGTCTCGACCCTCTCATCATCTCAACCTGAGCCAGTCGAGTTCTCCTCTCGTCTTTTCGCTCCCGTACCTACTTCCGGCACTCCTGCTGATGTACACTCGACTCTCGCCATTATCTGCGATGTTTCTCACCGAACCTATGAAACTACAGTCTCGGTCGCTCACATTTTCTTGGCCGCCTTTTTATCTTTCTCCCTCTGTTCTTACTCCGGGGTGAACAATTATTACGATGAAATTAAGCTTTCTACCAGCCCTGGACTATCTACAGCCTCACTCGCTCTCCCTCTCTGTGATTCTTCTTCTTCGTTTTCCCACCCCGTACCTCGAGGATCGTTATTTTCTCGGCGTATCTCATTGTGCCTACAGTTTACTCTCGAAATGAAACGTTCTACTTTACGACGGTATATTATCGCGAGTTCGAAGTGAACATTGCAGAAATGACAATAAGAAATTGCGGACGAAACAACGAATAGCTTTCCGAACAAACCGGGATCTCACTTTAAGGACCGACCTTCCACCCTCGTTCACTCTGCATTTATCCTGACGTTTCAAGATTTTGTTTGCTCGAACTTTATAATCAAAATGTAATTAACGAATACCTCTTTTCCATTGTCTGTTTCAGCTTTCGGCGGTTGTCGATGCAATTTACACCGAGCACGGTCACACCGCGGGCTCGTTCACGCGACTGGCAAGCGATCAGCTTCTTGTCGGTGGTGGGGCTGATTCAAATTCACTTCAGGGGGCAAAAGGGATCACCAACTTTGTCGGTTGTCTTCGAAAGGTAGGATAGGGCCGTGGAAAACACTTTATAAATAGGATTTTCGAAATATATATTAGTAGCTTCATAAAAGAACCGAACAGCAAAGACAATAAAAGTTCGTTTCAATATCATAACTGTACCTAATAAATTCGAATAAATCTTCTCTATCGCGACTAGATCGACCAACTACAAATTAACAATTTTCCTGTTGAATTTCATCACTCGTTTGGTTTAGTAATTGATAATTGGCATCGAGGGTTTGCCAATGCTGAAAAGTTCACGGCAATGTCGGGACAAAAACGGAAATATCGAACGTCCGTAAAATTCATTTGACGCGTCGGTCTATTTATCGTTTTAACGAACAGCCGACTGAACTTTGTGTAGTGTTACCGCATGAACGTACCGCGAGCAATCGGTCATTCAACTTGAAAGCGGAATTTCTCTCAAGTACTTTTCTTTCAATTTTCACGAGCTGAAAGCACTGCAAGCGACAAAGGAAGAACCCCTGTGGATGGGTATAAAGAAGAAAATAAAATGGAAATTCGGTCATTACGCTCGAAATCATGAATCGGAGAGGCGGCGGGGAAACTACTCGGTAGAGCGTTAGACAACAGCTCGTTCGTGGACGAGCGCTCTTGTTCCCTCTCGCGCTTCACCAGAGACCTATTAGTATTCCGTGAACCGTTACCCGCAAAAGATCCGCCCATTTAAAAAGGCAATTACAATGGCGTTATGCATTTCTAATTCGTTATCGCCTCTCTCGTTGACCGGCGTTTTTCTCTTTCCTACCCCGGAGACGAAAAGATGAAAAAAGAGTAAGAGGGTGTGGAAAGAATATCGTACGAGTTTTCACGTAAAATGTTGTATACCATGTAACTCTGCGGCTCGTCACACTCGTTCCTTTGCTCTTTGTGCGAAACATCCGAGCATAGTACTTTAATCCAAAGAGGAACGACCCGTAAAATTTATACTTATTCTTTTTGTTCTTTAATGAAAAAACGCGGAGCGACAAGCATCATTGTTGTTTCGCCGACGTAATGAGAACAGCCTTAATCTCGTGACTAAACGATTTGTTTTCTCTCTCGCGGGCTAGGCATTCTCAAAACGAATTATTAGGACGATGTCAAATTTATTAAAATTTATTGAAATATCGAGAATTCAAGGGGCTGTATCTCTGTTCTCGTTCTTATGTCATTAAATTAGCAATTGAAGTTTTTAATTAAACCGCTTGCCAAGAACTAAGAAACAGCCTTTAAGTTATCCGAATATATCTATTTTTGTGGCCGTAACGAAGGTTTGAAAATCACAAAACAGACCTTCGGGAGGGGGGGGGGGCAACAAATTCTGTTTTCACAAAAATTATTTCAATACCTATTTGTTAATTGATATACGAGACCCCTAGAAAACTATACAATTTCACGTTTCTTTTACTTTTATATTCTTATGCAGGAGAAAAACAACTATGATATTCGTATAATGTGGGCAATGTCCGGTTAAAATATATTCTTGAGAAGTCTCGAAAAGCGCTCTTTCCCGATCCTAATTTTAGAGAAATGCGATTTGCACGAAGGGTACAAATTAATTGTTCACCTGAGAAAATTCTAAAGGGCTTTGTCAAATCGAAAATTCCGCACTGGCAACAAATCTCGAGTTTTCATTTGCAAAATCAAAAAAATTATAGACGAAAAATCCCCCAAAAAATAGTATTATAATTTTCCCCTTCAAAGCCGATAAATTCTGGAAAATGCAAAACGCGACCATGACTCTCTTATTGTATGAGAGATTTTCGATCGATCATAGTCCTTGGAGCTTGAGAAATAACTGATGCAATTTCTGAAATCGTCCTAGAACTTTATATATATATAAAGATCTATTATTATATATATAATATATAATATATAATATATAAAATATAATATATAATATAATATATTATATAATATATATATATAATAGTGTCGTAGTAAATAAAATAGATTAAGAAATCTTGGGATTGATGACACAGGTCGAATTCACTGCCGAGGGTATAGCAATGGAGCTTATCGAGGCCGCAAGAAGTAAAGTCGACGGTACGACAGCCTGGGGGAGAATAGATTTCCACTGTCATGAGCCAAAGACCGATCCAGTCACGTTTACAACCAGAGACTCTCATCTCGTGAGTATCTATTTTGAATTCATAAGCTTTACGTATATCATCATCATTTGCTATCATGCTTCCTATATGTATGTAATACATGAAAAAAAAACAGAGTTATATACATAGGTAGGTAGGATTACTTACAACTCGGAAAAGTATTACGTTGTTCAGGCTCTATGGAATCGTCTGCGACACGAGACAGTAAAAGGCAAACAAAAATGAATAAGTACGAATAAGTTCTGATTCAAGCGTGCGTCGAATGAAGTATGACTGGGAAATAATTTTTGTTCGTGACTAATTACTAGTATTGTCCCTTTTTTCTCGCGCATAAACAGAAAAACACAAATAAACAGAAACTTGTGCAACATGAATTTTTATACAACTGGTTAGAATAACTTTTCCTTAAATTGTCTTACTTTTTCGCGTTTCATCTCTTTCCTCGTTCACCATAACTTTCGTAACTTCGAATGAATCAACTTGTTTTTTCGCCAATATCGAGAGCCCATGTGTGTATAGATATATCGAGACGCGGAAAGAGAGAGAGAGAGAGAGAGAGAGAGAGAGAGAGAGAGAGAGGAAATGGAAAGATAGACTGCTTTGAATATTCACCTAGTATATGCGCACGCGCGCCCACATACACATACACACACACACACACACGCCCGCGCGCGTGCGTGTATCTAACACAAAGGTATGACGACGGAAAGCGCACCATCCCTTCGCGACTTCCGCAGTCAAACCTCATGACCGCTGGTGCACTCGCTCCTCTTTTATCGGAAAAGTTTACGTTCACTCGATCAAAGTCCCCTGTGCTCGTGCCACTGACGGCTTTTGACGAGCATATACATCAATATTGCATATATACACGCACACCTGCGTATACCCAGCTTATGTAAAGAAAGTTTTTTAAAAAGGGAAAAACGTTTTTCGATGTTTTGTTAGATAAAGTAACGACTATTTTTTTGTTTAAACTCACTACAATTCGAAAGGCATTAATATTTTTCGTTGAAGTTGCATGTATTCGCTATTATATATATAGCGTATAGCGTATATAGCTTATTATATATATGTCGAATAGACTTCGAACGAGACTTTGGCTCTCTCCTCGTGTTCCCGCTTTCTTTTTGAGTCGACTTTTGCTCTTTACTAAACCGCAGCCAGAATCACAGAAGCTCCACCCTCTCTCCGCGCTGTTTACCGTCGTCGAGAGGGTGGCTCGCTCGAGTTCTGCGGATACGGGATGGAAGAGAGACGAAAGAGAAAGAGAGGGGGCGGTAGTGAAAGAGAGTGAAGAGAGAGAGAGAGAGAGAGAGAGAGAGAGAGAGAGAGAGAGAGAGAGAGAGAGAGAGAGAGAAAGAGAGCCAAGGCAACCAAGAGCGATCAGATGGGAGGAAAAGGGCTGGGGTTTTTTTATTATGTATACGCAAAAATGCTCACGCGGTCGACTCTTACCACCAAACTCGTTAAATACAGATAAGCGCACGATACACGCGGTATTAGCGAGGATCGATCGGCGTAGTCGTATATATATATACATATATATATGCTGAAAATAAACTATCGAATAATGTTATTGGCGTTCAAAAGTTACGGATCGGCGGTTTACTGTAAAAATGATTTATGTATCCGTAAAATATTTACCATTATCTTCTTTCATCCAACAAACGTATATTTAATTAATTTCCTCATTGTATTATAGCGAGATCCAAAACCGTTAATGTTTTTGCCGAATCAAATTATTTTTCGCGGGTATTAATTTACGAGAATACAAAAATGTGATTTACGAAGCTTCATTAATTAATCCTGCTAATCCATAGTATATATATTTTGTATGATTCAATCATCATGCAGATTCTCGAATATTCCCGAAATTCTCGAATAGTGCCTAAAATGGAAATTCACTAGCAAAACAAAAAGAAAAGTATCGATTAAACTAATTTTCTCCAATGACTATTGGCCGTTTTATTTAATGATGCTTGATAATCAAATTTCGATTAGTCCACCCTGCATAAATTGCAGCCCTCGTTTCCCCTGTGTACCTACCGAACATTCGCAATCCCCGAATGTACTGGATTTTTAAAACAACCCTATGGCGTATCGATTACCGTCCTATACATACGACATACCTATTATACTATGTATCCTATGTACCATATACACCATTACGTAAAGGTGCGTGCGAAGGTATCGGAGCATGTTTTGTTACTCAACAACGCATATTCCTACTGGGGTGACTAATTTTGCAGTCATTTTGAGTATCTGTACAAGTGTCCAATAATCTTTTATATATATAAAAGATTATTGAACACTTGTATTTTAGATACGTATATATATATATATACGTATCTAAAATACCCAGATGCTGCGTAATTGGACAATTTAATGGGTGGTCCACAAGGCGTTTTACGATCGTTGGCATAGTGCGCGAAAGCCTAATCAATGTTGAACCGCGGAACGTCCTCTCTCTCTCTCTCTCTCTTTCCCTCTCATGTAGAGCGTATCTAAGGACTCGGTGGACCGCATATACGGAATATAGAAGGTCGAGTAAGGGGTTCTTAATCGCAGGCCAGTCAAAAAGTCCAAAAGTAGAGACTATCTCGGAAGTATACGGAAACCTGATTTAAGGGTAATCAGATGATGCTGAATCGAATGGCGATAATCGCATTGCGTCCAGTTATCAGGAAATTCTTTAAAAACGGGTTTTAATGTTTAAAAACCGTTAAATTTGCAACCTAATAACTTTATCCAAAAATATGTCAAACGAAAGTTATTCGTCACCAATAAATACATAAAAAAACGCATTCTACGTTCATCTTCGTATCTTTAAACATAAAGGAGAAAAAAAACAATAACCATTGAATTTTCAGGCGAAAACTTCGAAATTTCAAAAAATAACAAAAGCATCAAATTTGTACATATCTCGGGGCTTTGTTTACATATTTCTTTAGTACCAGTTAATTTAACTTTCCAGAGAATTCCATTTTTTATTGATTGTATAAGGATGGAAAAACATTGCCCAAACATGATCTCAATAAGACAAATTACGGGTTGAGGATTACTGTCCGAGAGAGATGCATTATATTGATATACCGTTCGCACTCTTCTTGGCAGGTTCTTTCTATCGTTTCGTACATGCGGCGATATTCCGTTAGCGCAAAGCCACAAGATCGTAGGGTCGCGCGCGCGAGCGCGCGTGTGTGTGTGTGTGCTTTTTTGTGTGGGTGTTCTAATTTTACGGCCTTTCAAAATTTTCAAAAAAATGATCGAAATGCTATAATTTTTTCAAATTTTAAGTCAGGAGACTCATGTAGACGCATGAATATCAGTCGATTTTCATGAATTTTTTTTTTACGAATGACTTATTTGATGTTTTTGAAATTTGGCATATTGTTTATTTATATGTTAAACTGCTACGACATTTATTTTTTTTTAATGAAAGATGGCCGATCTATTAGGCATTCTTCGGGGTAGAACGCAGCGCGATTTATTTATCGGTGGGGCTTCTAGTTCCTGTTGTATTCATAAAAACAAAAATTCTGATTGTTTATTAATGTTATAATTAGTCGGTGAAGCTACAAAAAAATGGGAAAAAATCGCGGTTTGAGACACTTTATAAAAAAACTTTGCAATTTTTACTACATTTTCCAATAGTTTTCGCCTCGACAAAATTATTATTTTAAACAAATTTCAAAACAAGTAGGTTCGCATAGAAAGTAATGGTATAGGAAAGATGTGTGCCAAATTTTAGCGTGATCGATGAAACACTTTTTGAGTTACCTTCCCCATCGATTTGAAAAACATAGTTTTAAAAAACCGCGATTAAAGTTCTAACGGCGCGCAAGCGCTCAGTATAGGAGGGACACGCTTACACGTTGTAACATGAGAAATACTTTGAATTAAGTTTTATAATTTTGCTGACGTTTTCTCAAGATGCTATACTAATATTGTATGATATCAAACAAAATTGATTTCTTGAAAATTCTATATCAGTCTCCTGCCTTAAGATATGTGCTGATCATTTTTTATTACAGCATTATAAAGGTAAAGGTGGTGTAAATTGTTTATATAAAAGTGATATTAAGTATTTCATAGAAAACAATATGTCTTTATTGTTTCACATGATTCTAAAATCGATATCAATTTCTTCAAAATGATTTTCTTCGTTATATTCCGAATCATCGGAGTACAATTCGGCTGCAAAGTCGATGAACTCGTTCGAGGGCATCTCATAATCATCATCATCATCGTTACCATGCATTTTTTCAAATCGAGCATTATAAAGGGAAAGTTGGTATAAAATTTTGAAAAAATTGTTCAAATGGTTTGAATATTACACAATTTTATAAGATGAATAATAATATGAATTGTTGGAAAAGAATATTGTTATAAACTCCGAAGAAAATTACTCGATGGCTTGACATTTTATAAAATTGTGAAACGTTTTTGAAAATGTTGTCTATCCAAATATTTTTGTGAGCTTCCCACTGTTAATAAATTTTCAGGCGCTCAACTTTTAGGGTTCATAATTGGCAGCAGCATCGTGTTTGTTCGCCTCCACTCCCAATCTTCTGGATTCAGTTCGTTCTTCAACCACAATTGCATTTAGTAATATGTGCGTTTCACATGTTCGCACAGCACGGGTTGTGTTGGCGGTAATTGTGTCAATCGAATTTTCACTTTAGGATGTGCGGCCAGCGATAAAAACTTCTTGTACCGACCTTCGTAGAGGGGCTGTTGCAAATTTTTATAATTATATAAATGTCCGATTACCTGCTCTGCACATTCGCACAGACTCTCAACGCTACTTTCTACTTTCAGCGTTGTTGAATTGTTGTACAGCAGTCTCTTCTGTGCAGAATCGCAATAAGACCCTTCTTCCCTTTGCCATACATGGCACTTGTCGTGTCACATCCAGAAAATGCGTGAGCAAATAAGATAAAATGCTTCAGATACAAATGATCGTTTGTCGCATACAATATATCTTTCTGAGTTGTTCGCGCAATTTTTAAAAAATAAACAGGACTGCAATCTGCCAAAGATATTAGTAAAACAAGCAGGTCCGTGGCACTTTAATTAACTGTAACAGTCATTTCACAAATAAAAAACAAATATTGATGATTTAATTGATAATATTTTAAGGTCATTAACTTTATTTAAAGGTTCTTATAATTTTTAAAACAATTGAAAGAAAAGTTACCCAAGGTAGAATCGAACCCTGATCGCCCGCATGGCAAGCGAGTTCGCGATAAACTCAGCCACTTCGCTGTACTAGCATTGTGTAGAAATCGACCAGTATATGATCTTTTGCATGCTAATTATGATCAAAATAATGACTTGTAATTTAACAATAATTTAATTTCGCAATTACGATCATTCTTCTTCAGATTGCTCAATGAAATATATAAACATTTATCGATAAAAATATATCGTGCCAAGCAGAGAATAACTGGAACGAAGACAGAAAAAAAAAAAGTTTTTTTGTGACAGCTGTTCGATGGGTCTCTCGACGAATACAGTCAAAAATTTGAATTTGTAAATGATTGGCAAAACTCCAAGGACCGAGTGACCGCTACGACGTTTTCGGAGTGGATGAGAACAAGCGGAGTTGAAAACTAACGGCGAGTTTAAAATCTATCGCGTGTAGGAGATTTAAATGATATTTAAATGAAATTTAAATAAAGGTGAAAAAGTTCCGCTTAAGTTACAAAAACATGTGTTTATAGCAATAAATTTTTCAAACCCACGTATCAGCTACGTGGAAAATAGCAACGGAGCAACATGAATTACAAAGAAGAAAAATCGCCTTGGCAGAAACTAATATCGATATTTAAAAAATACTAACAAAAAATTACCAACAAAATATTCACGGGAAATAAAAATTTCAAATTTATGAAA
>OX637864.1:32720860-32785351 GCA_951802705.1 Netelia virgata | reverse complement strand
AACAACGAGTGCCCCCAACGCGTAGTCTACGACTGAATGAAATGACAATCCTGAACTCTCGACCGGCGAATGTACACCGAGATTCGTTTCCTGTTTTTCCTTTTTATCGTTTTTTACACTTTTGCTCACTCTCGCCGATATTTCGGAAAAAAATTGATTCTCACTCGTAAAAACAATTTTCCGGCTCGGCAAATAATTTTTACAAATGCGTCGCGTCCTCCAGCTTTTTATTGGTCGACGTATGGTTTGGTTTTTATAGCGTTAAAAACAAAGGACAAAAATACACACACACACATGCACACATTTATCGACAATCAATTCACGTTTTTGTTTACGTCGCGCAAACGCCAATTGAGAACTTAATATTTATTCGTGATATGTCGCGATGAGAGACTTCGTAACTTTTATCCGAACGGATTTCATGCTCGTTTGTTCGTCGGCGCGTTCGACCTTCCCGTTTATGTTTTTGTTGTCTGTTTTTTAATTTTTTTATTTACCCTCTTTTGATTATTTTTATTCGTTCTTTTCATTCATCGCCCCATCATGATTCACATTTCGGAATGTCCTCTACGACACGAATATACTATAACATGGTATGCTATAGTACGAGTGGGGCAACTATGACTATAGCTGCGATATTATATTCATTGGAGAAACCAGTAATTGTGTTAGCTCGTGCACCAAAGAAAATGCATGGATCGAATCACAAAAGAGAAATTGAATAATTAATATATATATCTAATAAAACAATTGAGCACACGCTTGCATGAGAGAACGCGCATATAATGTATTGAGGAATTAAAACAAAAAGCAAATGTTCTTAAATTTCTATTTCAGATGATACCAAATATCTCTACCGTCTATATGTTATTGTCGTTGATAATTGTGTGTTCCCGATGCGACGAGCACGTGGCTCATTTTCTCCCCTTTGCCACCCTCTCGTGATTTCCTCATTTTACCGATCCCTGTGTTGTCATATGGTATTTATTTATGTATTTTTAATTCCCCCACCCAGTTGATTAACACGGAAAACCTCCACGGTAACGAGCTCGTCAATTCCCAATTGAATCCAAAGTATATTGTTATTATTGTCCATACAATTTAATGACCATGACACCTCTCACTGCGGTCCAGGAAAAAAATTGACATTTTACTCTTTAATTAGAAAAATAAAGAAAAAACCCAGCCAGAAGGGAAATAACAAAATGCAAAGTGTCTCGAAATAATTGAAAGATAACACTGGATTGAGGCTCGGTGAGAAAATAACAACTAACACTGAAATATTTCATTGGGTAAAAAATTGAGAATTCGAATTTTAGACACTTGGCAAGAAGAAAACATGGATTCATCGAGAAAAAAATCGAATCGGACAAACGCGATTTTCATCTAATGCAAATTATCTTATTCGAAACTTCAAGTTTACAAGAAACGACATTTACGCGTTATTCGAAATGGTTAAATTCAATTTAATCAATTCCAATAACGCGTAAATGTCATTTCTTTATTCAAATACATTTAAAAAAAAGTAAATTGTATCCGAACTAGACGAACCAATTTTCCTCTACGTTCTGGGAGGAAAACAAAATTCTCACTCGAATGGATCTGCAACAGTGCGCAGAGGATTCTCACGATCGAGAAAACCGCGTAAGCTTGTCGCGTAGAAAATTCGATGTCGAGATTCCGACAAAACCAGAGCGCACAGAGAGAAAACTTACGCGAAATAAAGAAAAAAGCAAAATCAAAATAAATAAAAAATAAATATCAAAACATCATATACCGGAAAAAATTGGTTTTACGAGTGAAGGATTTTTTCACCGATCCCTGGAGCGTCACCGCAATACGCTCCAAATGCTGAAAAATATTCTCAACGATGCCAAGAGTCCCTACTCATGATATTTTCGCTTCACCGACCGAACGTACCATAAAGAAAAAAACGGAAAAACAAAAAGAAAAAATTCCAAATAAAACGCAAACAATCGACAATTTGATCGGAAAATTGTAGCGGGCGTACGCGCGAGAGGATCTCGCACAAATCCGAGACCCCCCCCGCTCCGCGCCCTTCAGTTTCCGAGCTTACCCTACTCCCGTAACTGGGTTCGATCATGTAGAATATGTAGTTCACAGGTGAACAATTTTTCCACCCATCACTCCCTGGTACAGCCCTCGCATAGGATTTTCCGTCTCCTCGTCGCGCAGAGATCAGCGAGAGGGTAAAATGTACCGCAACACGGTGTGAGTAGTTTCTCGTTGGAGCGAAGCGATGGCGTATAGAAGGCTTATATATGGAAAAGCCTCGGGGACTTTTCCCCGTGTATAGAAACGTGGAACTAGCTCGCGCGTAATGGCGCGAACATCAACATCCCACCATCGTCGTATAATGCCGTCTCCTCGGTCGCGGTTGTAACGGGTGGGTTACTTGTGACGTACGCATATGCGTATATGCATATATGTCTAGGTGTCTATAGAGATCGTCCGTTGGCTTTTGCGGCCTTCTAACCCTTCAGGCTCGCCGATCTGGGAGCCGGAGCCAAAGCACACAGCGCTCCCAACGGGAGAGCCCTTGGGTTGCCGCGGGGGTTCTGGCAATATATCACCAGAGAAACCTCAAGACCAAGGGTGAGTGAGGAGGTAGGAGGGTGTGGGGAGAGGGCGAAACAGGCTCCTCTCGATTCAGCTGGGTTTCGAATTTGCTCCCACGATCCGTAGTCCCGCTTCATATACGTACATGCCATTGCCACGAATGCAAATATACCAGAGGTAGGTACGTAGAAACCACTACGGAAAGGTCCCACAATCGTCGAAAGACACACGGGAGGATGGAAACCAGTGGGCGGGAAACACTGCCACTAAAGAGACAGACAGAGAGAGAGAGAGAGAGAGAGAGAGAGAGAGAGAGAGAGAGAAAGGATGAAGTTGTATTTGGACTTATTCCCTATCGCGAGTTCCTAGTTCTCCGGAGCTCTGTACGTGTGCGGATGTGAGTAGAAATGTGTACCAAAATCGCGTGACATGTGGAGTTTGATTCATACATGTCTCTCAGTTGCACTGGGCGGATTGCTACCAATATTCTGTTCCATCATTTTCCATATCTGTCCCTTACAATTAGTCATCCTGTACGTATACATTGAACGCATATCGTTCGCTCTGGTTCGCCCCCCCCCCCCGTAAACCGCACGCGAGAACCCGCCATCGGGGAACATTCGTCGCGGTGCGATTCAACTTTCGCATATCCCACCGTCTCGAATCGAAACGACTATTTTTGCTCACCTATCGCCGCGACACTAGAGGGGATATGGAGATTGAAGAGAAACTGATCCGAGCGTAGTCTCCATCGATATCGACGTGCCGAGAGAGAGCGAGAGAGAGAGAGAAAGAGAGAGAGGGATCGACGTTGTATATTCGTTTGATATCACACATGCGACAGAAAGGTTGAGAAGCGATCGATATGTTTGTTTCTGTAGTCAGTCGAGCGTTCCCTGAGATGCCTGTCTATGCGTCGCGAGGGCTTTCATATTCCATGCAAGTGATATTCCCCGTGCAGCGGAACCCGAGCCCCACCCGATTTAGTTAAACACCCCGGATCCTCGAGGCTTTCTCTTCGGGCGAGCGCAATTGCGGTCGGTATTACGTACAATGGGGCTCGTAGGAAGGAGAAAGGCGTGATGGATATTCCCCACGTGGCAGCGAAGAGCGCAATGTGTCGGAACAACAGGTCGTTTATAGCCTACGTGCTGTTATATGCACAACAGTATCGCGATATTCCGTATCTTCGGGGGTAACGAGAATAAACATTTTATTCCAGGCAATAAATGCACTCAAAACGAACTCGGTTCTTTTTTCCCCACATTGGCCCCCTGATTCGAGTTTAATCTACGCGGGATACTTTCAGGTCTCAACCGAATCGAGGCCGAGTAAATCGTTTACTCGACCGTTTTCCTTGCCCGGTAAATGCAAGGGAGGGGGAGGGCGGGCGAACCGACTGAAATCTCGATAGTTCAATCCACGAGGTATCCAAGGATATCTCGAATAGCGATTAATTTCGAGATGGCGGCTTGAAGGGATGTGCGTTGGATGGGGTTGGACTCGAATCACTCTTACTTCGAGTGTCACTGCGGGGGCGAGATACTGAAGAGAAGCAACGTCACCCGGCAAACTGATAGTTATCGATCTGCCAAGAGTTCAACGGGGGAAATGCGGTTCCGGGCCAAGAATTACCAAGGACGGTTACGCTAACGTTGCGCGGAGATAGAGGAAGCGTTTGCCGGCAAGATCTGGAACGAACATAGACGAGAAAAGGAGAAGCATACCTCGATCATCTTGAAAGAAACCACCTATAGGAGTTTGAATTCCAGTACAGGCAGCTTGATGCCGTACAAGCTCGGACATTTCCCGACGTCCGGCGAATTGGAAGCTACGGAGTTACTCTCCGCTGGGCTAACGATTTAACAAAGTTACGACGAAAGCGATACGGACACTCGCGGTCTTGGAACGAAGCATCCATCTCGCACCATTTCTACATTGAAGCTTCACGTTACCAGAGTGGAAGGGAAATCGATATTCCGAAAATTAAAATCACCATAAAAAAAATATGAACGCGGAAAGCATCGAATATCCAACATAATTCCCTCTGTTCGTCTTTCATCGCGTATTATTGAAAACATCAGCAAGGGTTCCTTCATTCCGACGATCCGACGAAAGCAGAGGCTTCAAAAAGCCTCTACTTTTTCACAAAGGTCAAACGAAGGATGTAAGCAGCGAGGGCTGGAGTATTCAGGAGACGAGGTCGAAATATTGCAATGCATGAGCTAACAGGACTTTCGCAGGGGTTAGCGGACGAGTTCTCTCCAAGCTTGTTGAACAAATCTCGGGGAAAACTCAGTCTCTCGGTGCCCGAAATCGGAGCTTAACAGGTACCTGACTAGGTACCCATCGTGCAAGATCCCCGCAACGGCCAGTGCTCACTGGCCGTTGCGGGGAAAACCTTTCGTTGTTGAGAGAGAGAGAGAGAGAGAGAGCTCGAATGTCCGGTCTTGCTCGCTTACCGTCCGCTTCTAAGCTGAAAGCCGCCCAGTTGGTAGCCACGGCCGAACGCCGGCGTGAGTTTCATCTAACGACGTTCGACCGCTGTGTACGCCAAAGTTTGGCCCTTAAAACTCCTCGGACGAGAGCGCGAGACGGAGCGAAAGGGCTCGGGCAAAAGTCTTTAGACGTGTACCGTGCAAGAAAGCAAAACGCAAGAAGCTCGCCTTTCTACAGATGTATACGAATTTCGTATCAGGGCTCGCGGTACCCGTACATACGAGAAGGAAGTCAGGGAGTTTCTTCTTTACCCACATTTCTCTGAGGTTTGGAATTCGTGGAAAGATTTCACTAACAGTCCTCTAGCAAGACTCTCTCTTGCTTTAGGAGAAACGGTGAAGACGAGTTTGCCTTTTCTGTCGCGATACATATATATATATATAAAGAATCCTTGATAGAGCTATCGCTTTCGATTCGAAGTTCGCAAGACTCATTGGACCGAACAGTATTAACTCCTTCCCGACCTTCATCGCTTTTTGGGATTTCCGAGTGATTGACGGCACCGAAAAGATGACGTCCGGTGGAAATGTCTTGAGAAACTATGGAAAAGGTTCTTTTGCGAAGAAAGTCTTTGGTCCATTGATCTGTCCGCGCTTCGCATCGATTTAATTGAAAAGCTACGTCTGTCTTGTTTATAATTCTCAATACAGAGACGAATGTGAACAAATTTGTCGAGTACAACGTGGTAAACAAATTGAAATGAAACAATACGAATTGTTCAAAAGGTCATTCCTTCATCCGCACCATTTTCTTTTCGAGAGTAAGAAATTTTCCATGAATCTGAGAATGATTTATAAGGCGTAAAAGTTTTTGCATCGAATTCGATTATCGATGAAATCCGAGCGAAACGTACGGAGGTTGGAGATGCGGAGTCTTACGGTCGATACGGATATCGAATGGTCGCAAAGTACGGGGTGACTCGCAGGATTCGAATTACACTCTCTTGGTGCAAAAGGGATGAAATAGAGAAAGAGAGAAAGAGAGAAAGAGAGAAAGAGAGCGAGGAAACGAGAGAAAGAGGGAAGGAAGAAGACGAAGACGGGATAGCATCGAGACTGAGTATAAAGGGAGGCAGGAGAGAGAGAGAGAGAGAGAGAGAGAGAGAGAGAGAGAGAGAGAGAGAGAGAGAGAGGAATGAAAGCTAGGATTAGTAAATAATTAATTTCAGGAAGTAATTTAACTTTTCTAATTGATCGTCTCCGGACTTCCCCGTACGTCTATCTGCCTGTTACGCCCCACTCTCATTGGGATTTTGCAGAGGTTGACTGGTCGACGAGTAGAGACTCCTTGACTCGACGTTATACCCACATATACGGGCGCGCGCGCGCATCGCGCCACACCATTTTGGCCGTTACGAGGGGCTCCGAAAAGAAATTGGGAAGGGGATGAAATGAGCGCGAGAGGAAGAAACCAGATCTGCCGAGGGAAAGAAACGATTGGGCATTGTGTGGAAGAGCAAAAGTGTAAGAAAAGGCAGAATATATATCGATGAGTAGATGATGGAGGATAAGATAGACGGCAGAAGGGTGAGAAGAGCGAAGCTAGTTTCTAAGATGAAATATTCTCGGTTCGCTACGCCCTCGGAGCCCGAAATGCCGTACCCGAAGATTTCGACATTAAGGAAAAGACGAGCGTGGAAGAAGAAAAGAATGAGAATAAGGGGGGGGGGGAGCAGGGTGAAAAAGAAAATGCGCGAGAGAGCAAGAGATACTGCCTCGTATGTCCCCGTATCGTGTACGTGTTTGTACATATACGATTTGCCAACTATAAGACGAGTAAAAACGGGAGCTGGCGTATACGAAAACGGTAAAGAAAGGAAGAATAATGCGACTTGGAGGTGCGACGACCAGAAGGGATTCTCCAATTCCCAACTCTCACACCCCTCATGAAGCATCATTTTTTATATATATCTAGCTATAACGGACTCCGGAGAATTCGTGGAACGTCGATATCCATCATACGCCATGGCACCCCTATATGCACTCCCGTTCCCCTTTCTTTTCTCGGTCCTCCCCTTCCTCACCGTTCCCACCCATGCTGACTTGCCATCCTATCTACCGATTATTGCGAGAACGGTGGATCGCACCTGCCGTCGAATGGAAAGAAGAAAACAGTAGCGTGAAATATTTCAAAAAACTCTCTCCCACGAGAGGAAATAAGGGAAGTAAGTTCTTTCTCAGAAGTCCTTTGAACTCGACTTGCCGTCTCTCGTGCTATGAAATGGAGGCATTCTTCGTGAAGGCATACGTGCGTAAGTTGTAGGGAGTAAAACTGAAGGATATTTCCGTATGTAACTCGTACGTATTGAACATGGCGAACATATATACTCGTATATATACGGAAGAGGACCGCCTGCTGTAGTAAATTTTCCGGCATATGAATGTGACGAGAAGCGGACAGAGGGTGCAAAGCACATCGGGTGCGCTGTAGTGCGGTAACACCTGCTGAAAGCAGTAAAATGCGTTATACACGCACTCTCTCGTTCCTCATTCAATACCCGAGTCGAAATTTTTTGAGGAATCAAGAATAGGCAGCATCGAGCGGACTGGTGAGGGTCGAGGCGATGCTACGACGCATACTGGATGGTATATGCGTGCCCCCTCGTAGAGCCTCCAAAATGGCATAAACTTTACATTCGGGCCGAGCGGAGGTTACTGGAGGGCACATAGGCCCTACCATAACCGCCCGGGGAACCTCGGCTCGAGGAACTTGGTATCGAGAGCGGCAGTACCGGAGGGCACGTTTTCGAACTTGGCATCGAGAGCGGTAGTACCGGAGGGCCCGTGATCCCGTCAGATTCGAGCTGGAGGCCACGTTGGCATCGAAAGAAGGCCGGCGGCCTGTGCACTACAAAGGAAATAGGCTCTAAGAGGCTAAGAGGGGCAGTGAAAATTTCGACTCGGGTAGCGAATCTCTGCTCTTTCCCGATATCTTTTCCTTTCCTCTCATCCATTATATTATTCGTAACCTGTCACCACTGTTACTTTTCTCGTATATTCAACTTTCTCCCTCTCTCTCTTGTTCTCCATTCTCGATATTCCGCACGATCCTCGAAAGGATTTACGACCCGACCGTTAGTCTACCAGCAGCAATTGTTCTTTTCACCGACGGCTAACACTGCATACGTGATTTTTTTCGCGGTGTATTCTCCGCTACGCTCCGCCGCTGTGCCCCATCTCGCTTTTGACTCTATTAACCATTGCATTTTCTTTGAAGACGCACTCCGGCTATGGGCACGATACGGAATAATCTAATTTAACGGAAAAAAACTGGCCGACGGAGGAAGTGCCCGCAAATGTTTGGTTCTGCGATCTTAAGGATGTTCGAGTTTTCAAGACTTTTTTTTAAATATCGCATAATATACCTATAGCGTCGACGAAATATACCTTCCTTCCTTTCTTGATGCTTCGAAAGAGAAATTGGAGCTTCTTACTATGTTGTACCCGAAGGAAACGGTACTACGTCGCTTCACCAACTCCCGGAAAATATTCACCGTGTCTCCCTGCCCTAAAGTACAAGGGTGCGACCGGTATATATAAAGAGAACTGTTCGGATTTCTCTGGAATCTCCTAATTTATCTCTCGTTCCGGTGCACAGGGGCGAAAGGGCGAGTGGGAGACGAAGACGGATGTGGAAATTCTCGATGTGAACATTCTATACGTCTTCCGATTTTCTCGGTTGTTTTAGGCATACTTTTTTTCTTCTTGCGGAACGAAGTAAGAAGGAGAGGCTGAAAGAATGCGGACCATGCTTGGGGTACAAGTCGCTCAGGGATTAGCGAGCTGCGGGAAAGAGTAACGGAGTCCACCGATCGTTGCTACCGTCTTACATACATACATAAATATATATAGTCGCTTTATACATATATACAGAGTGTTTCTTTTATCGCTGGCAACCGAAATAACTCGGTAATCATCGACGTCACAAAAAAATGTTGCAACCAAAAGTTGCACGGTGTGGAGGGGGCCATTAAATGCGACCACTTTTTCGATGGAGACGCACAGTGAAGGTTACCTTCACTTTTTTTAATGGAATAGTACATTTTTTTCAACCATCTTTTAGGGCACCTCAAGCCGCATAAAAATATTAGGGGGTCAAAGTCGTTCAAGGTCATTCAAGGTCAGTATCGATGATACAAATCTACATATCTCGGAGCACTACCAAATATTTGGTAGTCTTATAGACATTTGGTAGTGATCGAGCTGAAATTACCTGAAAATATTTCATTTCAAAAGATATTCAAAATGACCTCCACCAGCCTCTAAACATTTTTGCAGTTGGACAATGCGACACTGTTTCGATCGATAGATATATACACATGAGGTATTCCACGGGAAATCGGCCATCAAACTGCCGACCCCTCTTCGATTTTGATCAATTTTGTTCCCTCATACTACTTAATGAAAAGAGCAAGATATGCAATTTTTAGATTTTTCCCCCCATTTTTTTTGGAGTTGTGAATTTTTGAAAATTCCAAAGAAAAAAATTCAAATGGAAATAACTCCAGAACAAGATATTTTTCGTAATATTATAAGTGCCTCAAATTATGCGTCCTGAACTGCTTTTTGAGAAAAGAATAACGAAAATATTATTTGCAAATTTGTCCATGTTTGTTTTTTTATTTTATCAAAAAACATCAAGTATGACGTTACCGATTTGTCTCAATCTTTTTCAAATTGTTTCTATCTTAATCTCTTACTATATTGGTTGACTTTCATTGAAATTTCGATTTTAGCATAATTTTCAAAATATTAAAAAAAAATAGTCAATATCGAGATTCCACGATGAAACTAGTCTAGATTATTTCGAAATCGCAAAAGGAGTTCAGAAAAAAAAAATTTAATCGGTAACGTAACGTACTTGATGTTTTTTTATTTTATCAAAAAAAAAACATCGAGAAATTTGTAAATAATTTTATCGTTATTCGTTTCCCAAGAAGCAGTTCAGGACGCATAATTTGACGAACTTATAACATTACTAAAAATGTCTTGTTCTAGAGTTATTTGCATTTGAACTTTTTTTTCGGAATTTTCAAAAATTTATAACTCAAAAAACAATGGCGAAAAAAATCTAAAAATTTCATGACTTGTTCTTTTCATTAAGTACTATGGCGGAATTTTTTTGTTCAAAACCGAAGACGGGTCGGCAGTCTAATGGCCGATCTCCCGTGGAATACCTCATATATATATAATTGTATAAAGCGACATATATTTATGTATAAAGCGACTTTTCTACTGGCCCCGAGCCCAAAGAATATTATACTTTCTACGCACTCCGGACTCTAAGTGGCACGACCACATTTAAAGTCGGAAGTAACGTACTACGAAGCCACTCTTGCGATCCTTCGCCCACAGTGTTCTTTCTTTGTGAATAATACAAGTCGCGACTAACCGTAATGAATCAGCGTCAAACGGAATAGCAACAATTCTCGTATAAGCCCTGCTACGTGCAGCTTTTTCATAGGATTTCAAAAAATCACAAATTTTTCAAATATGCGAAAAAGTTAATTTGCTTAAATCCGCAAAAGTCAAGTTTGAAAAATGTAAAAAAATGTTTATCTTTCAAAGTATTAATTCTCTTTATTGCACGAAAGTTCCTTATTTGATCAACAATACTTAAATATTTTGTCAAATTCATACCTAAATAATTACGAAATTTTTCGAAAACATGCACATTCAAACAAATTGTCGCCGGTAAAAATAGGTATTATAATATATATGAACTCATTGTTAGAAGATCTGATGGAAAAATCCTAACAATCTCTCTGTACCCGGCGCTCTCGTTTTGAGTCCTCGAAATCTAGAAAAAGTTTACCGAATATCTCAAAATCGTGTCGCAACGCGGGATGAGTCGAAATTGCAGTAACTAAGAGAAGCGTATCTAACGCGTCAAAGTACCGTGGAGCGATAATTAACAGGACCTATTTATCTTCCTGCACCAACACATATCAAACGTTCCGCGGCAATACTAGAATAATGTTGAAATACCTCAATGTCGTTAAAGAATGCTCTTCCAGACGATACCACGTGGGACAACACCGATGGAACGCACAATCGACATTCATTGTTTTATCACGAACGGCCATTGGAACGGAGTAAACGTTTTGTAATTGGTATGTTTCAGGTCCTGCCGCCTTGGAAATCCGCCGAGTCCGGTTCAATATCCTTCAAAATTCGTACCAACGAGCTCAACGGTTTGGTTATGTACAGTAGAAGTGGTGCATCTACTCGGGTAAGAACCTCGTGATACTTTGTCACGTTTTGAAGAAAAAAAAGAAGAAAGAAAAAGATTGTCTAATCTTTTCGACGAAAAAATTACTCATCGATCGTAAAATCATTGTTTCCGCAGCCTGATCTGTTCGCCTTCGAAATTCTCGACGGTCATTTGTATCTACACATAGACTTAGGTAGTGGGCCGATAAAAGTGAGAGCGTCACGACGTCGAGTTGACAACGGTACGTGGCACGACGTCAGCTTACGAAGAGTCGAGCGAAGCGTTCACGTTGCTGTCGACGGGGATAAGTCGGATTTCCGTATACCAGGTAATGCAGTTCCGACCTAACAGTGAGCAATACGAGTAGCTAGGTGTATTATCGGCCACCCGTAAATGGGAAAATCTCTATCAGTGACGTATATAATTGTATAATAATGATAATAATATGCAGTATAATTTTACATTGTATTTATTTTATTATATGCATATACATATACCGGGCTTTCGAAAAGAAGTGGACCCACCCCCTATCTCAGAATCTGTATACCATAAGGCAAAATGACCCCAACAAAAGTTTTATGGTTTATAAAGTTCTGTTTACTTGTGACCTCAAATTTGACCTCGATGTTGAGCTTGAAAGTTTGTTGAAGGTTAATTTGCGTTTTTTTAATGGGAATGGCTATTGTTGATTCCGGATTTGGAAACAGCGGGAAATTTTACATTCAGATATGTAATTTTGTGATGGTAAAAATTACAGCTAAATCCTACTTTTATCCTACTTTTAGCGCTATCCCGGAACAACGACGTGGACGTAGTAGAATTCTGTTCCCTTTGGGGTACTTGATTAACGTGAGTCTCTTCGCCTCTCACGTATGGAATAATGAGGATCTTCGATGAATGACTGCAAGACACTTAACATTTTTTCATCGTGATAGCACTAAAAGTAGGATAAAAGTAGAATTTGGCTGTAATTTTTATCATCACAAAACTACATATCTGAACATAAAATTTCCCGCTCTTTCCAAATCTCGGGTCAAAAATAGCTATTCCCATTTAAAAAAACGCAAACTAACCTTCAGAAAAAAAAACCTTCAAGGTCAACATCAACGTCAAATCTGAGGTCACAAAAAACAGAACATTATGAACGATACAATTTTTGTTCGGGTCATTTTGCCCTATGATACATAGATTCTGAGATAGGTGGTGGGTCCACTTCTTTTCGAAAGCCCGGTATGTATATAGTAAACAAATATAATGTAAAATTGCACTGACGTTATTACATATGTTACGATATGTATCACCACTGATAAATATATTATTTATTAGTAATCGCAACATTTATCGTCTTTTTTTTTGTTGACAGCAATTTCCCCTCAGTCTATCACTACATTTAGTGAAAAAGAACATAATTAGTCGTACAAAAAGCATCAGATTAGACTCAAAGATAAATGTAATTTATTTATAGACTAACGGTACCCGGCATGTGTTACAATGTCGTTTTTGTGTCATAATTTATTTTACAGCAAATATCATTGAAAGAAATTTGTTTTTAGTTATGATTATTTAAGTGCTTTTGGATACGCAATATTTGCTTATTTTACTATCTTGTGCGTATATGAATAAATTTATGTATGATGATATTAAACTCAGAATAAAATAAAGTTAAACCAAAATAGAAAATTAAAAATTAAAAATAGGGTTTTTAAGAAATAGATATTTTTCTCTAAAAACATGAAAAATTTCATAGAATGTGGGTTGAAGATTTTTTTGTATTTTTTTCTAAACACCGCGTTTCGAAACGAAAAAATTGAACTAAAAGCGTCTCAATTAACCAATTTTTGGAAAAGTTATAAGCGTTTGAAAACATATGAAAAAAGTCGTTTTTTTCAAAATTCATAACTTTTTTTCGGTTGGGTAAAAAAATTTGAAAAAATTACCAAAAATGTGTTGAGTGGGATAGTATGACATATAAAGATCTCAGCAAAATTAGAAAGGGTCGGGTTCAAAAGTGGTCAATTTGACGTGGAATGCCTCATATATATGGGGCATTCCATTCAGATCGGACACCTTTTGCATTTCCGATTCATTTAGCTTTTGCATCTCCGATTCTTTTGAAAATGTTGTATGTTCTAGTATTGGTTGAAAGAAGTATCCATGATTTTTTTCAATTTTTTTTTGTCGAACCGTTTTTAAAATATCTATTTTTCAAAAAGTACGTTACTCTTTGTTTAAACGTCCATAACTTTACGAAAAATGGGCCAAATTGGAGTTTTTAAAAATTTGTTTTTTTCAACGCACTTTTGATAAAAAATATCGAACAAATTTTTTAAACTGTATTTCTACAACATTTTCAAGTTTCAAATATAAATTGTTGATTTACAAAACACGTACTAATCGATTTTCTTGAAATTTTGTTGTAATAAACTGTCATTTATTCCACAACTTCTAAGGCTAGTTAGATAATGGGACAACGATGGGATATATTTTTTTCGATTTTTCAATTTGCATATTTTAGTTATCCGTGTTGAAAAATATCCGAAAAAATACTATGCGCAGGAACTGCTATTAATAATTATTCGACATATAGGGATTATTAATTAGTTCACAGATTGATTTCAGGAAACAGATACCTAGAGGCGAATCGCCGAATATCATTTATTTTTATACACGTTTAAATATTTTATAAATTCGAGATTCAACAGATGAACAAAATTCTTTAAATCTCAAAGTGTCTACTCCGTCTGGCAATAAAACCGCAAGAATATTCGGTTTGCCGAATATTTAGGCTCAATTCTTCTCTAACGAAAACTATATTCGCGCCAAAGAATCATTAGAGAAACGATGTATGAGACCAAAGCCAATAACAGGGACGCAAAACTATCATTGTGTAATTCCAGACGGAGAAGACACTGTGAGATTTAAAAAAAAATCTTCATCTAGAATAGAGACACGAGGGATCATATATTTACACTAAATGCTGTTACCGGAGGATTTTCTCGACAGCATAAGAGCCCGAGATTGTCGGGTGTTGTCGAGACACCCTGTAGTGAGTCGGGCCTACGACGTCGTGCGTTAGCCACACTCGCGGCTCACTACACTTTTCGTGAATCTTCGTTGACAAAGGGCCGAGAGGCTCGAAGTTAGCGCGACGATTCTCCTCTTCCCCTCCCCCTCTTTACCTATTGACTCCGTTTGCTGATCAGAGACAATAGACAAGCACTCGATCGCGCACCGTCTTGGTGACAACCCACGCGTCCCGAGACGCATGTCTCGGGTCGCGTGAATAGTGGTAAAGGGTCAGTAGAAAGTGCGTGTTTGGTTTTGTCAAGTGGCTTGTCAAAGGATCAGCGAGGAACTCTGTAATACGAACTATTGTCATCATACACGTAAGAATAAATCTGTCTCTTTATCTGATCATTTGGGTCTTCCATTGATCTTGCGAACTTATTTGGTCCTCCAACGGAATCCCCCCCCCCCCCCCCCTGAGAATCCTGTCTCTCAATTTATTGTCAAAAGAGTATCGTTCGTCAAAACGCAAAACTGACTGGCGCCCAAAGCTAAATATAGATATAAAAAAGGTTGTCAAAAGAGCCCCGGCAGCCGACGAACCACGGCCGCGCCGGGTGGATATTTCAGAATAATTGTGAGAAAAGAAATATCGGTCTCAATGCAATAATTAATAAGAATTTAAAATTGAAAGGGGGGATGTTGTATGTGTGGTTCATTGATTTTAAGGCAGCGTTTGATAGGGTGTGTAGGGAAATACTGATGAGAAAATAGAAGAGAAAGGGATAGAAGGAAGAATATTAGAAAGAATAAAGGAGATTTACAAGGAAACAAGGGCAGAGGTACAGGCAAGTGGAAAAGTTACAGAAGGATTCTGAACGAAGCTGGGAGTGAGACAGGGGTGTGCGTTGAGTGCGGTGCTATTTGATGTGTATGTGGACGACTTAGAAGATAAGTGGATAAGAAAAAATGAGGGCGAGTCATTCGGAGTGAGAAAATATTCGCAATAAAATACGCAGTTGATGTGGCGGTGGTAGCAGATTCGGCGGAGGGGCTGAAGAGTATTGTAAGAGACTTAGAGGATTGGGCAAGGGAAAACAGGATGGAAGTAAACGTTAAGAAGACAAAGATTATGATTTTTAGTAATGGAGGAACAATGAAAATGGGAGAGGAATGGGCAACTCAAGGGGGAAAAAGGGAAGGTAGTAAAACAATTCAAATATTTAGGGTATTGGTTTACGTGTAAAACTTCATTTTGGCTGCATGGGAAAAAATGACGAGAAGGGTGCAAAAAGCTATGAATATGGTGTGGGGGGTTTGGAAGAGGGCTGGAAGAGAGATTATGGAGGAAAGGTTGTATCTTCTAGATACGTTAGTAAGAGCTGGAGCGATATATGGGGTTGAAGTGTGGAGACTGGGAGAATTGGGGTATTTGAAAGAATTAACAATAGGTTTTACAAGGTGGCGCTGGGAGTCGATAGAAGCACGCCGAACTATATATGGAGAAGAGAACTTGGGGTGGCTACTTTCGAGTATACAATAAGGGAAAGGGCTTTGAGATATATAAAGGAAGTGTCAAGGATGGAGAAGACCAGGTGGCCAAGAATCTGTTTATTGGAGGAAATTAGAGCGATTAAAAATGGGAGCCTGTCAAAGTGGGGGAGGAGCTTGGTTAAAGTGGTAAGGACTATGGTGATAGAAAATTTAATACAAATGATATGGGAGAGAAAGGATGTGGAAGAAATAGAGGAAAGAATAAATGAAGGATTGGAAAAGCTGAACAAGGAAAGATTAAGACAGGAGGAGGAGGAGAAAATAAATAGGTCAGAGTAGAATGAGAATTATAAATATATTTGTAAGAATGAGGAGAATGAGAAGAATGATACCGTGGAGTTATTGGTCGGAGGAGGGAGTGAAGGGAAAGAAAAAGGAACTGTGGGCGAGAATGAGATTTGAAAACATAGGAAGGGCGGGAAAGAGAGGGAAAAAGGATTGGCTATGCAGGATTTGGGAAGAAAAAAATGAGACGCTGGAGGATTTAATAATATGTAAGAAAGGCTGGGAGAGGGTCACGGAGAAAGCGAGAAAGACTGCAGAGGGGTGGTTGGAAGGATTAGATATATTGGCGATAAGGGGGGAAATAATAAAAATGTTAGAGGGAAGAATAAAAGAGGATATCTGCGTGTATTTTAGAGAAATCGAAGAGGAGTGCAGGAAAAGTTGTATGGAGAAGAAAGAAATCGATAGTAAGGCGAATTAGATTTAAGACTAATTATAGCATGTTATAAAAAAAAAACTTGATGGCAAGTTATACAAATAAAAACTGGCTACTAGAATTTTCTGCAACTGTTGAATCTCGGACTTATAAAATATTTAATCATGTAAGAAAATAAATGCTATTCGGCGATTCGCCTCTATCTGTTTCCTAAAATCAATGTGTGAACTAATTAACAATTCCTATGTGTCGAATAATTATTAATAGCAGTTCCTGTGCACAGTATTTTTTCAGATATTTTTTAACACAAATAACTAAAATATGGAAATTGAAAAAACAAAAAAAATAGATCCCATCGTTGCCTCATTATCTAACTAGGCTCAAAAGTCGTGGCATAAATGACAGTTTTTTACAACAAAAAATCAAGAAACTCCATCGGTACACGTTTTTTTGTAAATCTACAATTTATATTTGAAACTTGAAAATCTTATAGAAATACGGTTTGAAAAATTTGTTCGATATTTTTGATGAAAAGTGCGTTTAAAAAGAAAAATTTCAAAACAAAACGTCCAATTTAGCCCATTTTCGTAAAGTTATGGACGTTTAAAAAAAAAGTAACGTAATTTTTGAAAAATCGATATCTTGAAAACGGTTCGACAAAACAAAATTGAAAAAAATCATGAAGGCCTCTTGCAACTAATAGTAGAACATAAACAATTTTCAAAAAAATCCGAGATGCAAAAGCTAAATGGTGTCCGATCTGGCATGAAATGCCCCATACATATATTGTCACGCCGATGGGAGGGATGACTGGGGGGAATGGTGGGGGAAATATAATAAATGTGGATTATACGCGTTATAGAAAAACAATAGTATTGTTATCCTAATCAGATCACAAAAGTAATATCTATTATCGACGGACGATCTCGGGGGCAATATCTCAAAAAAAATTATATACAAAAAAATTATAGGTATGGGCGCCAGTTATTTAAAAATAAATAACAAAAACAAAATTATCAGAATTTTGAGGTGTGTATGCTTATTATCGGGATACTGAGAAGGGGAGGGAATTTGGGGATAGCTCAGTGTGAGGGGCCTACAACTCTACGGCATCTTATTCATTACCACTGGCGATTATATAAATTTGAAATCTTCTCGAAATAATATTTCACTGCTAATATTCCGCGATCTCGGAAATTTAGACGAGATAGTTTGGTCGTTCCAAATGAAAAAAATATAAACACGATATTGGCCTCGAACTCGGGACGAAAAAAAAAAAAAATTGGTGTGCTTGGACTAATATTGGCGACCGGCACGAATATTCGAGAAAGATATATGTCGCTGAGCAATTTGTCTCGATTCTTACAATTCACTTATTGCATACAACAACAAAATCACTTAAATGTTACACAACCGTTTCACACACGAATTTACAATTTTTACCAAAGGGGCAGAGTACAAAAAGAAAAGAATCGGAGCCCAAAATTTCAACAAGTGCAAACGCTCACGCTTCGAATTTTTCCTTGGGAGATAGGCCGGGTCGTCGTATGTCCAAATCTCCAAAACTCGCTCGTGGTCCAAAAAAATGTTTGCCGGGTCTTTGTATCTCCAAATTCTGTCGCTCAGTGCCCTGTTGAATTTTTCCGGTCGTCGTAGTAATTTATAATTCCTTTTTATCGCCTTTCTCACTCGCTCCTCTATCCTCACGCATGCCGCACTCTCTCTCTCTCTTTCACTCTCTCTCTAACTGTAACTCCATTCGCAACTCTCTTATACTCTCTCTGATATATTTTCACTTCCGTCGCTCGCTACAAAGTGCCGGCACGTGGCGTGCCGGAAGCTTGAAAATTTTCGGCGAACGTTCTCGAATTTTCTGGAATGTTCCCGTGTCTCTGATTTGACGAGACACGGGAAATCTTTAATTATTGATTGGGCGATCGATGGGAATAGGATGGTCGATGGCTGAGGAAATTCTCGTAGGGACGACGCTAGGACGATCTATTGGGAAATGTGAGTAATTATAGGACAGTCGATAATTCAGGGTAACGCTTCGTCGATATAGGACTGAGCAATAATCAATATTCGACGGGCGCTGCTGCCATCATTCCGGTCGATATCATGCTTCGATAATCGACGACTCGCGAGACTGTTCGCATCGTGCGAATTTTGACAGGTGCCGGTGTTTGGTTACATGCGAGTGCGAGGGTGACTTTTTATTACGGCTTTTCGTTGACGGTCTCGTCGTGGTGTGCAGGTGAGAGTCGATGGCGGTGGACATTTATGGCATCGTGGGTAAGTCCTTTTTTTTTATCGTCCTCTTTATTTGCGGCAATTTTCTGGATAATTTAATAATTGTTTAGGTTAAGGTTGACTGCGGAGGGAGGTCCTATTGACCGTCGGGGACGACGAGGACGATCCTGTGGATGACGATGGTAAGTTTTCTTCTTGTATCTTCTGTGTGTTATCTTCTTAGTTATAATTCTTTTGTATTTTCCAGGTTGGAGTTGACTATCCGAGATGGCGCAGACGATCATAGGGGTGACGGTGAGTTTCTTCGGGGCGACGTGTGAGTGTTTGCATTGTTTACAATTATAATATAAGGGAGGGGAGTAGTAATACTTACGGATTGTTTTATGTTTCAGGTCGGCGGAACGGTTGCCTATGGGCGAGCGGGCGCAGCGAGGGAAGCGATATTGTGCAATGTCACAATATATATATATATGTATAATTAATTTGGCAGCTGTCAACTGAGTGTGTTTCATTTCGCTTTTCGTTTAGTTGCATCATTCATTTGACAGTACATCACCAATATGCGTGAACAAGTACAACATGATTCATCCGTTGAATGTTTCGAAAAACAATTGTTGAATATTGCAAATGGGAAAATGACAATTGATGAATCCACACAATGCATCACATTGCCAACAAACTTCTGTAAAATCACAACAATAACAGACGAACTGATTAACAAAGTTTGTCCAAATATTAGTAAATATAGCAAAAAACTACGATGTCAATGACATCAATTTCGGGATTTAAAACGAAATACCAGGAAAAGCGACAGGAGGAAGTTGTACAACTGAATTCTTGAATTCACTTCAGTTCCGAGACACTCCGCCGCACGTTTTAACATTGAAAATTGGCGTGCCTATAATCTTCTACGAAACATCAATCCATCACGATTTTGCAACGATACCAGGCTTTCAGTGAAAAAGATGATGAACAATATCATCGAAGCTATAATTTGAAATGGAACCAATGATACCAACAGATATGCAATGACTATTAAGAGAGCACAGGGACAAGCGCTACAAGAGTATGGATTAAATTTGCAAACCCCATGCTTCACAAAAAAGATTCTGTATCAAAAAGCACTTCAATAAACATAATTTTAAAAAAAAATTGCCTTCTTCCGCATTCGCTGTCAAATCAATTATGATACCAAAACGGCATTGCAACGCATGCCGGGACCCGCTAGTAAATTATATATATAGGGAGCATTCCACGCCAAATCGGCCTACTTGAAACTTTGCGCCTCCGATTTTTTTCTTTTAGTCCTGGTTGAGACTCGCCACCATGTTTTTTTTCAATTTTGTTTATCAAGCCATTCTCAAGATATAAATTTCTGAAAAAACTCCGGGACTAATCGACCAAATTAGGCTTCTTTTTTCAAAACTTTCGGTCTTCTACATATTTTTCATGAAAAATACCGAAAAAAATTGTTAACCATATTGATATGAGGGTTTCAAATTTTAACAACATATTATTGTTTTAAACAATGTTAGTCTACATCGATTTTCTTTACATTTGTTTGTAAAAAACTGTTGTTATTTTGAAAATTTTAAAGCCTAGTTTTACAATGGGCAGACGATGGAATCTATTTTTTTTATTTCCATGTTTTTACTTACTCGTGTTGAAAAATATCTAAAAACAAATTGTTATACTCGAGAGCTACTGTAAATAACTATCCTAGTGACACCTAGTGATTATTAATTATTTTACAGCGTGATTTATGGAAAAATATATAGTCAAAATAAGGTAGGTATTAATCATAAAATATATATATGAAATAAGGTACTTTTCAATAAGTACCTTTCGTGCTTACCCCACGAAAAATGATAGGTGGAAAGTCGAAAAAATGTGAAATATCATAGCTTTTTCGGGCCTTCGCCCATTAGATTCGAACCATCGAAAAAATGACCATGATTTTCTCGTTGAAAGGAAAATTTACGATTGACATAGGCTCTTACAGCGTGAAAACCCATTAAAATTCACCGGAATGCAATATATCGCCTGGTGGGGGGAATTTTTGTTTTTCTCAGCAATTGTAAAAGCGCTTATTTTGTTAATAAGTACCTTATTTTATATATATATATCTTTTATTTTCCTTAGTCACTTTGTAAAATAATCAATAATCACTAGGTGTTACTAAGATAATTATTTACAGTAGCTCCTGAGTATAACAATTTGTTTTCAGATATTTTTCAACGCGCATAACTAGAAAATGAAAATTGAAAATTTGAAAAAAAATAGATTCCATCAGTTGCACATTCTAAAACTAGGCTTAAAACTTCTCAAATTAACAACAGCTTGTTACAAAAAAATTAAATAAAATCGATGCAGACTAACATTATTAAAAACAATAATTTTTGGTAAAAATTTGATAATCTCATATCAATATGGTTTTAAAAAATGTTTCGGTATTTTTTATGAAAAATATGTAGAAAAAGGAAAATTTTTGGAAAAAAAAGTCTAACTTGGTCGATTATTCGCGGAGTTATGGGCTTTCAAAAAAGGTATTTTTCAAAAACCTAAAATTTTCATATATTTATGTCTCGTGAATGGGTTGATAAAAAAATTGAAAAAAAACATGAATGCGAGTCTCAACCTGGACTAAAAGAAAAGAAAATTCCAAAAAATCGGAGATGCAAAATTTTCAAGTAGGCCGATTGGCGGGGAATGCCCATATACATGCCCAAATACATACATAAATGTTAACTTTTGTTAGTCCCGTAAGCGTTTACTTTTATTTATGAAATTCAGATATATACAAATATCCTAATTCAGAAACCTTCTCGGGTATGCGCACTACAACTCACCCAATTTTCATCGCAATCGGATGAATGGTACAAGAACTCAGGCAGGACAAACAAACAAACATTCTTACATTTATATATATATAAAGAAGATAGAGGTTACTTTCGCGGTTATTTATTACTTTTTTCATTTGTTAGGAAATAATCTCAATCAAGAATTCTCTGAACGTTCCTAAAGTATTTCCTTATTAAACCGTCAAATAAAAGACGGTACCCATATTTCGGGTCGTCCTTTATGCGAAATCACGAGATGATAGATTGGGGGAGCGAAGGAAGGATAAAACAAAGTGAGAGAGAGAGAGAGAGAGAGAGAGAGAGAGAGAGAGAGAATGTCGAGCAACGGTTCAGGCAACTGGTCAAATAATATTCGGAAAGTTCCTTACTCCGTTCTCGTACGTGTCAGCGAAACAGACGCGAGGAGTTTAACGGTAACACCCGGCGGAAGAGGGAACGTAAGGTGACTCCCGCCTCCAACCAAGTTTCGTGAGACGACCTCGGTCTCGAGGTTGGCCGAAAGAGAGAGAGAGAGAGAGAGAGAGAGAGAGAGAGAGAGAGAGAGAGAGAGAGAGAGAGAGAGAGAGAGAGAGCGAGAGCGAGAGAGAGACGGATGGATAACTCCGAGTAACTGCTGACGATATAATAGTTCACCACATGCTTTACCAAAGTCTCGTACACCGCCCTGTTGTAGTGCCATCATTAACTCTCGAAGGCATTTTATTCGCCACAACGGTCGAACGTATTTAAAAACATTCAATTCAAAAATCAATAACAAGAAAAAGAATAATAAAATCTGAATATATTTTGTGAACCGAGTGTCTTCAGAAACATTGTCATTTGATTTTATAATAAAAATGCACGTCAGGAATATGATCTCTCAAAATCGTCAAGGTGATGAAAGTGTTCACGACGAAGCGAATCAAAAGTTAATTGCATAAATTTGCAACTTTCTTCGTCCGCAGGGTGGTTGTGCGACTAGAACTTATTAGCGCGCTCTCCCTTTCTCTCCTTCTCGGACACGTTCGTGTTTACGTACCATATGTTCATTCTCTCAATCCCCTCTCGTATCTAGTCAAACGCTCTGGAATTACGGGAGTGAGTTATCGAAGTTCCTCCGAACCGCGGTGGGGAAAGGCCCTTTGAACTACGATTCCACAAAGTTTCGATGGGGAACTATATGTTTGCAATTATATTAGAGCAACTTCGTACGCGATTTTTTGTCTTTTTCCGTCGGTCTGTCGGTCTCCACACCGCACACCTAGCTCTTTACCGTACTGGACATAGAGTACAAGATAGTTAGACTTAAAAATGACAAAACAGATGGACACGCCAATTTTTTTAGGACAAGTAAAGGGTCATTAAAGATGCCTAAAACCACCGGAATCCAACAAAATTTCCTTGTGTTTCCTCCGCCATCTTGAAAAAAAATATTATCGTCGATATCTCGGTTCCTACTGGTTGGATTTTCGTTTTTCTTTTTTAGTTTTGTAGGGAAAAAAGCCTCTACGACTTTTGTTTGAAGAATTTTTCGATATATGCATAAGGAAAAAAGTTACGATAAAAGAAGTGTGACTAATTAATGTTTACAATTGTTTGTTGTCAATTATAGCCCCCCCCCCTTCGATTTTATCAAAAATTTTATTAAAATAAAACTTCTAGAGGACTCAATTTCCAAACATTTTTGTAGAACTGATTTTGCGATAACTCGGATATTACCCGAGATAAAAAGCGTCAAAGTTGTCTTTGTTCATTATAATTGTAAGGAATCTAAATGCAATTAGCATCAACAACGCAGGGTAACCTAAAAATATCATAATTTTATTATTATTATTATTATTATTGTTATTTGATTAATTACGTAACTATATATATTATAATAATTATTATTTAAATTATGATATTTTTAGGTTATCCTGCGTTGTTGGATGCCGATGGCGTTTGGATCCCTTACAATTATAATGAACAAAGACAACTTTGACGCTTTTTATCACAGGTAATATTCGAGTTATCGCAAAATCAGTTCTACAAATGTTGTTGGAAATTGACTCCTCTACAAGTTTGATTTTAATAAAATTTGATAAAATCAAAAGGGGGGGTGGGGCTATAATTGACAACAAACAACTGTAAACATTAATTAGTCGCACTTCTTTGATCGTAACTTTTTTTCTTACACAGATATCGAAAAATTCTTCAAACAAAAGTCATAGAAAACATTTTCCCCTACAAAACTAAAAAAGAAAAAGAAAAATCCAACCAGTTGGAGCCGAGACATCGACGATTATCTGTTTTTCAAGATGGCGGAGGAAACACAAGGAAATTTTGTTGGATTCTGGCGGATTTACACATCTCTAATGCCCCTCTACTTGTCCTAAAAAATTTGGCTTGCCCATCCGTTTTGTCATTTTCAAGTCTAACTATCTTGTACTAACATACGTACGTGTTGAGGCAGGCTTACGTTATCTGAATATCGACACACGCACGTGTATACTTGTCTATACTAACACATTTCTATAAAGATACTCGCAGGATAAAATTTTACAAAAAATGTTTACAGATCTATAAAAAATTGTTAAAATATCCCAACCAGATTAACCAGGCGTCGTGTCAAAGCGAAAATTATCGAGTTTTGACTGACTATAAGAGTGAAGCTAAAAGCCCGGTGAAAAGCAAAGGGAATTCGAAAAACATCGCGTTAAGGGCAGGATTAGGTTAATTCGGTCAAAAACACGCCGAATTTTTTTAGATGTTACTGGTAATGCTGGGTTATTTAATTAATTTTTATATAATAATACAGTGTCTCAACTATAGTTTGCCAAAATGTAGTTAAAAAATATGGATAAATAAGCCGTTGGCAACAAAGCTACGCGGGCGCTTCGAACAAAAGTTGTTTTGCGATGTACACTATAACTCGTCACTGGATCATCCGAAACGAAAAAATCAAAGTGCATTTATTAGGTGAGATGTTTCCCGAGGTAACGCGGTCGACATTTCTTTATCGATTTTTCTATTTTTGGTAGCAGTTGGAAGACAAAAACGCGTTTTTCGCCGAAAAGTCGTTTTTTTATTGTAAAAAAAAACTCGACCGCGTTACGTGGTGATTTATGTATAGAAATAGTATTAAAAATTTCAAAACAATCGTTGTATTACATTTTGAGTTACAGTGTACACTGACTTTCAAAAAGGCAAGCTCAGAAAAACGCTTTAAAGTTAGACAGGTATAGGCACCCGCTATCGGGCAACGGACGCTATATTATATAGGACCTTATATTTTCAAAGCCATTTCAAGATCAACTTGTTTTTACAAAAGGAAACAGGTATATTTCATAACAGATTCTTAATCTACGACTTAAAACAAATAACTTTTTTTTTAAACCATTTTTCTCTTAGTCACTACTTTTGACAATATTGAATTTTCAAAGAAAAAATACACAATGGCGAGAATTATTTTTATTAATGACAATATTGTAAAAAGTAGTGGCTGAGAGAAAAATTGTTTCAAACATAGTTTCTTCTTTCAAGTCGTAGATTAAGACTCTGTAAGGAAAAATATGTGTTTCCATTTGAAAAAAACAAGTTAACCTTGAAATGATCTTGAAAATATAATGCGGTTCGAAAGCGGATGTGACTGCTGCATCAGCCCCTCTATAACTTAAACTTTTTATTTGAAACATTTTTTTCTCCGAGATTTAGTTTTCCAGATATTCAGGTGTTCCGTTTCTCGTGCCTTGACCTGTATACAATCGCGCGAGCAATAACATCGAAATATCGCGCGGATTTTTCTACTTTACGGCGCACTTCAAGTCGTAATTTTTGTCTAAAAAAAAACAAATAATTACATTGCAGGTATTAGCATGATCTAGAAGTTCGATAATAGACATTTTATCAATATGTATCACGAGAAAGGAGCAAAATCGATATGTATCACGAATACCAGCAAAAACACTAGTCTCAATTTCTTAATGTTTTACTTCCTCGCTCGATATCCCAACAACGATCAAAGATAGGTGAACAATTCATGAGACCTTATTTGTAGAGCGTAAAAAATCAAGAACAAAGCGTAAAAGCGGATTTGTGTATCATGACAGAGAGTTGAGTTATCGTAGAAAACAAAATGAAACCTTTTTTCAAGATGGCGGAACATGCACATGGAATATTTGATAGACAATTTGAGGTTAAGCTTTTCTAAGCCCCTCCCACACAATATCCAAACATCAGCTTTCTCGGTTTACTTGCATTTCTTCGCCGGTTTTTCGGATATAATGACTGGACTAACATACCAAGACTTCGCAAGACTTCTCGAACTCGAGCCACAAACTCGATTCCCGCAACGGATTACATACCCAGGAGCCACGATGGCCTTCTGCGTCAAAACGTTTAGCGAGTGGACCTTTCCTCGCACCATGAAAAAAAAGCTGTGACAAAGAAATCGTCCGCTTCCCGCTCACTACACGCGTTCCACCATGCCACGTGACTATGCTTATGCCCAGATGCAATGCGAACGCATTTTTGCAAATCATTTTAATTACTCAACCTCATCGTATACATACAGTACGAATCTACGTTACTGACGTGAGGCACTTCTTCCTTTATTTATTGACCAGCTCAGGCAGTTATGAAAACCGTAAAAATTGCCGGTGAAATATAATATATTGTTATCTTTTTCCAAGTTTTGAAATTTGTTGGTTAAATGTTGACAAAACTGAAAATACAGTTTTTTCCTTTAAGACCGAATTCACGAAAACGTAAAAATATTGAACTTTCAAGTAGTTGTAACGTTGCTCCTGTTGAATTGATCTAAATTCCTTATAAGGGATGAACGCATTTATGGCGCAATTAAAATAATATAAAAATTATAATAATTGCTCGCAGGGGATTCGACTGGACTGGACCTCGACGGATTACTTTATATCGGTGGCGTGGGTGTCCCCTTCGCGCCTCTCACCGTTCCACCAGTACTCTGGAGCGGAGCCTTGAGGCAAGGTTACGTGGGATGCATGAGGGACTTGGTAATTGACGGTCAATCCGTAGATATAACAGGATATGCCCAACAGCAAGATTCGGGTAAGATTAGATCGAGGAAAGTATAATCCTTGCAACTGAATGGACAAAATCAAATAATCATGAAAGTCGAATCGATTCTTAGGTTATCGATGTATAACCTGTATATCTATATATGTGAGCGTAGAATGTATGTAAGCACGAGAGCTCCACCAGAATCTGCGTATATATATATGCGCATCACGTTCCAGGCAACTACCGGAGCGATCAAATTTGTTTACATCGCACAATAAATTTTCGTGAATTCATCAAATTTATATTATTTTTGTAGAAAATATAACTGACTAACCGTCCATAAACAATTATTCGTAAAAAAAAAAGAAAAAAAAATTCGCTGCGGACAGGATTCGAACCTGTGCGGGCATAGCCCATCAGATTTCGAGTCTGACTCCTTAACCACTCGGACACCGCAGCTCATGGAAGTTCTTTTCTATACTCATAACTTCAACAAGCTCCAGTATATTTGTTTCGTAATATTTTCTCCTAACTTTTTGACATTACGATAAAAACGCTGCCAATACAGTACTGAACAAATATTGACAACATTTGTTAAATATACGAACAAAAATAATAGAAAAATAAAAGTTTTTGTGAGAAAGAAATCTTTTTCTCGAGCACATTTTGGACGAATCTCTTGACACTTCGAAAGAGTAAAGGCTTCTATTTTTTTAATTTTAACGAAATCTCGTGAACTTATGTGACGTTGTTTGTGCTATAACTCGTTGCTGAGGCGTCGCGTTTTCGATTTCTGAGGAAAAGCCCCGACTCGCCAAATCGTACCAACTTGTACCAACTATTGTTATATATACATATAGATATATACGTGGTATACCTACATATTTCGATAAACGCGCCTTGCAGGTGCAGTGAGACCTGCTTGTCACGCTCAATCAGCTCATTGTACTACCCAGCCGTGCATGCACGGTGGCCATTGTCTAGAGGGTTGGAACCGATTTCATTGCGATTGCACGGGAACTCCTTACACCGGTCCCACGTGCGGCAAAGGTAAGTACGGACTCCCGTGAGCCTTATATCCGACGTTTGCATATCCGATATTTTACGCTATATGGGACGTTCCATCACAACTCGATAAGGCCGCGAACCCCACTGCCTAGCCTTTTCACCCGATTTTTTTATACAGCTACTACGATACTAGAACGCATTCAGCCTTTTTTACAAATTATTGTAGCCACCCCGGAATTAATAATAATAAACAAAATACCAACAAATTTACGGCGTTTAGAAATTTACAACTGGTTTGTGATATTCCGAAAAAATGTTGCCTGCACGTCGTTGCGAGATGCAACGATCATAAAATAACGTTCAACCCGATCTCGAAGAGTGAAGATGATGATGCCCCGTAGATACCAGGTCGAACGCCCCATATATACAATCGCGTAGACCGAGTGTACCCAAAAGCATGACACTAGAATAGAAGGAAATGTTGATGTACGAATTAAAAATGATGCCGAGGAATTTACGAGTAAAGGGATCAATCAAACGAATTTAATAACAAACTAAAAATTGAATTTAAACATTCTCAGGTGTCTTTATCATTTAATGATATTACCATGATCAAAAACTGTTGTAAAATAATAAACTATCGTTAATCAGATGCCTCGACGTTGCATCTGAACGGAAGCCAACAAATGACAGCTCTAATGCCCGAGGACTCGAAGACTCAGGCCGAGGAGATATCGATAAGGTTCAAGACAACGAGACCGAAGGGTCTTCTCGTTGCAACGAGCCTCGAGAACAGCTCGGACAAATTACAAATATCGTTGGAAAAGGGAACGGCCAAAATGCGAATACACATAGGAGATCGAGAAAAGGTGAGTCGACGGAATTTTGTCGATGATAAAAACGCCTCAATTTGTTTTGTTTTTTTTTTTCGTTCAGTAATACGAATATGTAGGTAGGTACGAGGTAGTATTTCGGAACAAATGTTGCGCCGCTGATTTTTTTCACTGAAACGATGATCTATCATCGCCTTCATATTACGTCTGTTCGATCTCGATGACGTTCACCGGATGCAGATTAAAATAGAATTGTTCGATAATGTGCACGTGCGCCGTGTTTGATGAGTTATTTGAAAAGCTATTGGAATGACATTTAAGCCGTACATGTAGATTATATATATATATATATATAGAGAGAGAGAGAGAGAGAGAACTATATGGCGAATCATTTATGCAGTAGAGACGGCCAATAGTCATCGATTCGCTATCACCCAGATGAGTAAACCGTGTACGGGCGCGGATTCTCCTACTTTCGACCCTTCCTATCCTGAGAAAATCCTAGAACATTTATACGCAGTATATATCTCGATACATATAGAGTGACTTGAGTTCCACGCAGCCCCAATTTCCGCGAGTGGTCGAACGACTAAATTCCGTGCTTTGCTACGGTTCTACATGCGTTTACTCTATATGTGCCAAATATATAGGTATACATATATAGGCATTAATGTAACGAGGACGCAGCATGGAATTTGACGCCCAAGCGCTCGCTAATTTCCTCGAAGGTTTCAATCTCAAAGGGGGAGAAGGTGGAGGAGCGAAAAGCCTAAAAGGAGATCGAAGATCCTGTGCGATTTTCGATAATTCGCTGCGAACGGCGAAGTACGCGATCGATTAGAAAAATTTCAACGGACGCGATTCTGATGAAACTCTATTTGCGTTATATATTTCGTCAATAATCCCTGAAGTGATCTTACACTTACAATTATAAAATGTATAGAGTGAGAAAATTACTCAATATAGGTACAATATCAACGTCGATAACGAGAAAAAAATCAATATTATCATGAATAAAACGAGTCATTATTCAAAAATAATTTTCGAATTCGTTTTTAAATTAACTTTTTTAAGTCGTTGCAATGCCGAAAAGAGTTTCGAACAAACGAGAGAGCAGATAAAAATCGCGGTCGGGGATAAATGATTTATTTTCGTGAAATTCTTACGGTTCGTAACGGCACTGCCGATATGGAAGACGATCGATGAAGAAAAAAACCAGTCAAAGACCGGGCCCGCCTGATTGTTCTTGGCAAAGTCAGCGAACAGACCTTTTTCCCTTTTAACATCGGGTAAAAGCCGGCTGCGCCTATTCTTTATTATTATCATACATTCGCTTCTTTCCTCTTCTCATTTTTCTACAGGCGACACATATATATGTACACACAGTATATTATAACCTCAGCTTTTCAATCAAGTCCGCGGCGGTTGAATAATTTCTTTACCGCGAGAGACTCTCGTCGTGTCTATAGAACCGGATCTTTTGAAGCGTAATTCCATCTCCTATTGCTATATTCACCTGCCACTATTCGAATCCTAATCGATAAAACGAAACAGAAACTCTCGACCGAGGCCACATTGTGGATCGAGAATGTTTAAAAGGAATCTGATAAAAGTGTTCATTATACTGTAAAATATGATTTATGGCAACTTTTCAAGTAATTCGATCGTCGTGCCTGCGATATCATGATCAGACCTCTCGTTATCGACAGGGGCGAGGCAAATTTTTAAACGCCTGCCAGTAAGCCTGATGGACGTACAAACGTGCTCGCTGATGGAACGAAAGGTTCTTTGTGGCCCTCGTTTCCTCCGTCACGTCGAGACGGTAATACCTCCATCCCACAGCTGGTGGCTGCACCTGCGGAACGCCGTATATATATATATATATATATCTAAGAGTACCTGCAATACTATATATATTTATCGATGCGGGTTGAATTTGTTGCCGACCGCACAATGAGAATCAAGTGGAGCGTTACGAAGCATCTATTTGCTCCAGATAGCTCGCCAGCAAATGCGATAGCAATGAATCCTGGCCCCGATGCATTGTCGTAATCCACATCAGATTCGATCCTACATATTCGTACATAAATCTAAAATGACTCTAGCGATAAATCGGCAATTTGTTTCTTTTTGCTTCGTCGATACGGTCTCGTGAGATCAAAATTTATATTGGCATATAAAAAATGGTCCTGGAGGAAATTTCGTACGGTGGAAGGAAGATCTAGGACTCGATTTAAAAGAGATTTAAGGTCACGTGTCAATGATCGGATCTTTTTTGCAGATTCTACTCGCTGGCCAAGGTCTGAGCGATGACATGTGGCATACGTTGAGATTCTCGAGAAGAGCCACGAGCCTTAAATTTCAAATCGACGACGAACCCGCCATCAGAGGTGAGCTTAAATCAAATAAATTCATTGTCGACGTGCTTACTTTATAAAAAGTTAATCAAATACTCTGTGTATGAAATTAATCGATTATTATTATTATTATTATTATTATTAGTAGATACACATACCGATTCTGGATCAACGCGTGTTAGTGCATACGTACACGTCACACATACACACTCACGTATAGACACCCGGGCCCATGGTGACGTCACACACGCACACACACGCACACGCACGCACACGCACGCACGCACACACACACCAGCTACTTCTGGAAGGTCTCGAGGAGGGGATCTCTCGAATACTGCATTTGGCGGGGGGGGGGGGGGGGGGGGGGGGGGGGGGGGGGTATCTCGAATATTCCAAGTCATCGTGGGTGTGGAGTATGTACGATAAATATTCTTTGATACCGCCGACCAGCAGATTTTTTTCAGAGGAGCGGCGAGGGCGGGTTTGTGCGCGATGGGGCACATACCGATGACAAGCGTATCGAAACAAATCTCACGATGAAGTTAATAAACGGAACTATCGTTTTCTTCGATACCTCCAGCGCAGCTCCTCGAACGCTCTACATATTGGTGAGGCTCGCGAGCGTTCAATGTTTTTACATTTTTAATGTTCGACGTGTTGCAACGCGTCGATGCTACGTCACAGCCAGAGTAATACGAAATACTCTAGTCATAAACGAACAAATATATCTGGACCAACGTGGGTTACTGTACATTTCACAGCTACCGCAACATATCCTTTGCTGAGAAGAGCGACCCGCAATAAGTGAGGTATCGAGTGACACTTCTCGAAGACGTTTTATCATAAACATTGACGATGACGGTCGAAAATTCACTATCTCCCTTTTTTCGTAAACGTTAGAGTAAGCGAGGGCAGCATTACCCGTCGATCATATTATTATTATTATTATTAGGCTTTCTGTACATTAGTCTTATAAATAAGCGTTCGGGCACAGAGTTTAGAGCATTGGTTTTCTAAAAAATGTTTATTTTAAAAATCGTGATCAAGTTACATTTTTTTTATTACATTTGGATATATTCAATGTGATTATACATAGTTCCACGAGAGGGTAAAGCCAGTCCATTTCCATGAGACGGTTGAATCATTTTCTGGAACAAATCGTCATTCCCCAGGATCGCCGCCGTCGTTCTGGCTGGTAGAACAACCATACAACTTTTCTCCGAATCAATGACTACTCTGTCGCCGTACTTGGTTTTTGCAACTCTTATATCGATTACTGGATACGCCTTCTGAGTTGACAAGTCGGATAACTTCTTAATTGGGAGAAAACCCATCGAAAGACCCACTTTGTTCATTCCGCGTAAATCCATGCTAATAATCCCTAGATGGACGTTGAACACGTGTGGTAATTCGGGCATGAGAGGGGAGACTACAGTGGGATCTATCGAAAGAGGCGCGAAATACAAATAGTCGATAGGTTGCGACTCCTCTTTGCCTCCCAATCAGCCGGAAATTTTAGTCATTCGAACAAGATCGTTTCGTTTATCGAAGAACTACGCGAGGCTGGAATCATTTACTAATGTTAGCTAACGAATATTCGAGCGCAGTTTTATCGCGACCGTCAAAACTAGCGTTGATGTGTTTGATCATCATTTGAGAAGAAGTAGGAATACTGGTATCGCTGGCAGCCGAGGTCCTCCCGGAGAAGGCTTTAAAATCACCGCCGATGGTCAATACGATATGGACAATCGAAGCTTGTGTAATTTAGGCTCCCCCGTCGGAGAACACGATGCTGTTTTTGTGCGAGTGATGCATGCTGCTATTGAGAAAGAATTTATAATTATTTACGCCATTACATCTGCCTTGCGAAATCCGACAAATCGCATCGCTCGCGCTCGCGATTTGACGCAAGATATGGTTTTCCTTATTTAGCTCAACTCTGTGCATGTTGACGCTTTTAAGGCCAAACTTCAACTGCGCGATAACGTTCAAAGCTACAAATTTATAAAGCAACCGAATCCCTTCCTGTAACGACCCCTGTTCAATTCTCTATCCTTGTCTATTACCACGAACCCATATTACAGTCGTTCCAGCACTTTGAACATAAACTTTTGAATTGCGTGTACGACATATCGGTATTTACGTGATCGCGATACACATGTTTCAAATTCATTTCATCTCGCTTAAAGAGTACCAAGAGATTAATATTATCGTACACGAGATGTTTCGGAATTCGCACGTACGTTTGACAGAGGTCAAAGCAGTCCACGTCGCTGTGTCGCCCTATGCAGAAAAATGGTCTCACGTTATCCGGTTTTTCACAGGCTATATCATAAGAAATCATGATCAAATTCGATTCAGCCTCCTCCGGTTTGATGACTTGTTCGTGATCGGCGAATGGAAAATATTTCACTCCATTCACCGATTCGAGCAAACGCTTGAGAAATATGTACTTTGGTTGATTCAAAGATTCCGAATACACGTACATATCCTAAAATCTCAAACTGTTCGGGTGTGTAATGAGGGTGAGGAGCGCGTTAGTCTTTCCACAGTTGGATGGACCGCAAAATACTGCGTGTACACTACGCGGTAACAATTTCCCATGACGCCTCCTCCCGCCCTTCCTCGCCTCATTATGCACGAGATCGTCAAAATTGTTCATGGGTAATTTGATCGATTGGTTATGGAACCCCATCTCAAGAATAACTGACGTCTCGAGACATAAGTGAACCCTTTTATAAGGATAAGTGGTTTGATCGTAAAATTATAAATATGAGAAGCATCGAAAAAAATTGTCCCAGTATCATTTTGTACTTTGTACGGGAAAGATCACATCGCTGAATAAATAATTTGATTCTCAAAATCTAAGAAATTTTGCTGCAGAATCCCGATAAATAAGCGACTCGAACAAAAATTTTCTCACAATCAGTCTACGAGTATTCTTCATTGAGTAATGATCGTACACGGAAAGGGTCTTGTCAACGATCTCATCAATCGGCTTCCTATCGTACTGCATGTGACTGGTTATCAATATTGCGGTCCTGGCAGCCAATTGAAGAAGAGACTCGGGGATTAACGGGATCGCCGCTGCTTGTAAAGAGCACGATATCGCGTATTCTGAAAATCGAGAAAACATCGACGCTCGACACGCGGTGGACAAACTACTCGAGGATGAAGCTTGCGAGGATGAAGTTGCGAATCTGATGGAAGCTAAAAATAAGCTCGGCATGGGTATTCGTGAGAAGAGAAAGGGGAAGAAGGAACCTCGAGCAAAAAAAAGTATCGGTAAAGCGTATTATCAGCGCAGCGAAAACCTCTATGATTCCCGGCGCGAACGCTGTGAAATCAGCTCTCACGGGCGCACGCGCAGCCGTAAACAATGCTGATGGGAAGAAGACCATCCAGTCACCGCGAATTCTTCCTGTACCTTCAGAAATTGGCGGGTCTTTGCCCTTTCTCATACCCCTTTTCGCTGGATTGAGTCCCACCGGAGCTCCCGCTGGTGGCCCAGCGGGCTTCCAAAGTGGACATGCCAAAGCTGTGAACGATGCCAAGGCTGCGGAAAGTGCTCTCGAGGAGAGTAAATGTTACATTCCGACGATCGACAGTTTAGCGTTGGGAAAGGGTCTTTATTTTAAACCTTACAAAAGCGGTATGGGCCTTCATGTAAAAAACGACTAAGGCTACCGCACCGAGCGCTCGCCGACGCTGATTTATCAAAGTTCGCCCGAGTCATGCAAATTTTACATTTCCGCGGTGTTTACGTGAGAAATGCGTTATCAAAGGATGGACCTCGAAAGAACGAGTCGGCTATCGTCAATCTTGATGATAAAGAAGGTCCCGGCACGCATTGGGTCGCATATGCGAAAAAGAACAAGAATGTAATGTACTTTGACAGTTTCGGTGATCTTCAACCACCACCCGACTTAATAAAATACCTCGGTGTTGGTAGCATTGTAAATTACAATTATCAAAAATATCAAGATTATGATACGGTAGTGTGTGGACATTTATGTGGGCATTCTCCGTTGGAAGTTTCTCAACGGAGAATTATCAAATGGACCGTTATACGAGTCGTAGCATCAGTCGAGTGCTAGACGCGATGGATGAATCTTTTACATTGACATCGTCAGACACATCGTCTATGCTCGAAGCTCATTATTTCCCCCCGATCGAATTGTCACCGCATGAATATTATATTCTGGGTCTCATTGGACTACTGGCCTTCAATTCAATTCCCAATATAGACGAGAGAAATAGCAAGTCTTACGTGGGTACGGAGATTATCACTATATCGACTGGGAGCTACGAAATCGAGGATATTGAGAGCTATCTGCAAAAAGTATTCTCTGATAGTAATGTCGCCATCATTCTCAACCCTAATAAAAGCAATCATGAGATAAATTTCGAACCGAGTGATTCTATTGGTCGGCTGCCGGGTTTTGCACCACGCATCCTTCCACCTATGATTTACCCATTACTATTCTCAAGATAAACTCTCTACTAGTCGACTGTAACATAACCTCGGGAGCGTACATGAACGGACAACGGGTTCATACGATTCACGAATTCTTTCTCACTGTACCGCCCGGGTATAAGATTATCGAAGTACCCTTACACATCGCATATCGCCCAGTTACCGTTAAATCGATAGGTACACAATGTACAGTTGAAATTGTCAATGAAGATAGCGAGTTGGTCAATTGTCGTGGCGAGCTAATAACGAGCCGACTACACATAAATCCTAAAAAATGTTCCAGGAAATGATTCGAGCGTCTCATGGAAATGGACTGGCTTTACGCTCTCATGGAACTATGTATAATCACATTGAATTTATCCAAATATAATAACTTTACGAAAAAAAAAATGTAACTTGATCACAATTTTTTAAATAAATTTTTTTTAGAAAACCAATGATCCCCTTTGCCCGAACGATTATTTATAAGAGAGATGTACAGAAAGCCTAATAATAATAATAATATGATCGACGGGTAACGCTGCCTTCGCTCACTCTAAGGTTTACGAAAAATGGGGAATAGCGAATTTTCGACCGTCATCATCAATGTTTATGATAAAACGTCTTCGAGAAGTGTTACGCGATACCTCACTTATCGCAGGTCGCTCTTTTCAGCAAAGGATATGTTGCGGTAGCTGTGAAATGTACAGTAACACACGTTGGTCCAGATATATATTCGTTCGTTTATGATTAGAGTATTTCGTACTGCTCTGGCTGTGACGTAACAGCGACGAGTTGTAACACGTCGAACATTAAAAATGTAAAAACATTGAACGCTCGCGAGCCTCACCAATATGTAGAGCGTTCGAGGAGCTGCGCTGGTGGTATCGAAGAAAACGATAGTTCCGTTTATTAACTTCATCGTGAGATTTGTTTCGATACGCTTGTCATCGGTATGTGCCCCATCGCGCACAAACCCGCCCTCGTCACTCCTCTGAAAAAAATCTGCTGGTCGGCGGTATCAAAGAATATTTATCGTACACTTTAAATAAACAATACGATTAAAAAATATCGGGTAACTTATGCCTCACACCTCACATCTCATACCTCATACCCCCCCCCCCCGTGATGACTTGAAATATTCGAGATACACCCCACCCGCCCCCCCCCGCGGCGGCCACACGCGGTATTCGAGTAATCCCCCCCCCCCACCGCTCGAGAACCGTCGAGAATTAGCTGCTGTGTATGTGTGTGCATTGATGCATGTGTATGGGACGTCATCATGGACCCGGTGTATGTGTGAGTGTGTATGCGTGACGTGTACATGTGCACTAACACGCGTTCATCCACAATCGGTATTGTTTATGTACTGTTATTATTATGATCATTACTATTATTATCTTCTTATTATTGTTATGGTTATTGTAAAACATTTAATCCTAGACACTCGATGGACCGATACAAATTCGGGAAATTCGTTATTACTTCGATAGTTCATTGATAAGAGTAGGTTTTTATAACTACGTATAAATTTTACACGACATGAATGAAAGAATAACTTCATAATTTCTCATTGGTTTCGCGATAATGCACACAATTTCCTGAGTCCCAAATTCTCGCCATTAACTAACAAAGGAATTATCGATAATACGGAGTTGAATTATCGCAAAGGAAAATAACTAACAAACCTATTATCATTTCGATCAAAGCAGATTTCCGTAATCCCAGGCCACATATACGTATGCAGTTTAATATATATCAAGTTAGTAGTAAACGAGCTATAGGTACACGCAAAATCACACAGGCACCTTCTCCAGTTTCTATCTACCGTCTCGAAAGAGGGAGCGAGAGGGTTAATCAATTGCGGCGAATCTTCCGTAATTAATTACCCAATTAAACGAGGAGATTAGTTGATTAAGGGGCTATACTGCGCTCAAGAGTTTCGCAAGTATAATATTCTTGCGGCAAGGCAAATCATTTATACGTATATAGGTATAAATGATACGCAACGAATTGAACATGTATAGAATTTTCGCGTATGTGTTAAGAACCAGGGGATTTCAGCTCGATAAACGGTGTTAACGCTTCTTCGTTATGATATATGTATGTACTTAGCACATTATAGAGCGCCGGAAACTCATAAGCGCATCAATTTCTGTACGGTGTACGAAGTGTCACGTAGAAACAAAATAGTTGGTAGTCCGTACCGTCGTGATGTACGCTCTTCCTTATCGTTGTCGTCGAATTTTTCTTTCTCGATACCACGATATATCTACACCAGTTTTCGAGTAAGCAGGACTTTGCCATGCTGATTCTCTATATCACACGATGAAACTATGTTCTCATCCCAGGGGCGAGTTCAGCGATAAACGATTATTTCCGCTCGCATGGTTTTACGAGTTTCGAATGTATTACGATTTTAAATAGACTTCGAAATGAAAATTGCGAATACGAATAAAACATTTCGAAAAAAAATAATAAGCATGCATGGATATACGAGCCTGAACTATATATTATATATTATATATTAATTATAAAATGATTCATATATAAATTATAGTATTTGTGTATATTAAGTCCAGAAACGAGAAAGATATATATCTACGGAGGGACGTCATTGGGAACGTAGGTATTATATAAACCTCATCTTGTTGACCTCTCTTACTCGTCGTCGGCGAAATTCGCGGCGTCTGCAGAAATTATAATGGGACATATATACATATATATAGGCGGAAGACAATGCTCGGAGGCAACACGATGATTCACTCTCTCTCTCTCTCTCTCTCTTTCTATCGTTCAAACTCCATCTATATAGCGTACGACCTCAGGCGGCAATATCGTATTTCAAAATCCTTATTTAGCATAAATATCCGACAGCCGAGATAAAACCGAGAGGCGAGAAAGCTCGCATTGCCAGCAGTAAGATATATATATGCACTGCGCATGATAAATATATATATTATGCATAGTACTATTCCAGAGGAAATATTAGTAGGAGGGCTAGATCGAAGCCAATAGTAGGAGGAAGAGAGAGAGACAGAGAGAAAGAGAGAGCGAGAGCGAGAGGAGGTTGCACTCGACTCCTCCCGTCCGCTGTGAAATATGTCGGTCCTTATATCGCTCATTTTCTACCGAACCAACCCCTCGAGGGTACAACGACATCGAAAACTTCCTCGACGCCTCGTACCAGTTCTCGAAAACAAAATTCACCACCATTGCGCGACATAAAAAATATTCACAAAGAAAAACAGAAAACAAGGTATGCATCGTTAAAGATTTACGAGAGAACATACGTGTATTTTAACCCGGAATTTCTCCGATAATTAAAAAATTCCGTACAACACGCACATTCTGCGTCTATTTTGATTGATTATTGGAGAATTTCGTACATTCGCGTATCCCTGAAACTTAATGGGAAACAGATTTTACATTGTTGTATCGTTGTTCTTTGGTTTCAAATTAGAACGACGCTTGTCGCAGATTGCGTTCGAGCGTGCAATTAATTCGCACGCCATTAATTAGTGTTATGATTTAGTGCATTTTCGTTATTACGGTAACCAGTTACGCATCTATTTATAGCTCAATGTCGAGGAATGTATACTCGCGTAGGAAATTGACCAGCAATTAGAGGGGCGTATCTAATTAGGGAACGGCCTATCTACACCGTATGTTACATAACTATATATGTATATAGCACATGTTGGTACAGCATACAAGCCGAAACCTAAAATGGCATTTCGGAAAACGGAGCGATACGAAAATAAAGCCGGAACCACCGCTGGAAAATAAATAACGATAACGATAATTATATATTACTTACCTATCTATTATTTAATCGATCTAAGCATAGCTCAAGCAATAAAATTTCGATTTATACGAAATCTAATTATCGTTCGTTGATTCGTGATGTTTTTTTTATTAAAGCCGAAATTCAATTGGGAAAGCAAGGAATTTTGGAATTTCGTACCCTCCACGTCGGTGGTTATCTGCACAGTGGCGAGACTATTCCTCATTTCATCGGTCAATTGCAACAGATGTGGTTCAACGGTCATCCCTACCTCGAAATCGCGAGAAGCTCGGGCGCTCATCAGGGCTCGCATCAGGGCGTTACACCGATAGTAAGGGTTACGGGGAAATTTGGCAAACGTCACCATCCGGTTCATCATCCAGTTACGTTCACGTCCAAACACACTTTCGTAGGACTACCCGTCCTCAAGGCTTACGTCGAAACGAACATATATTTTCAAGTGAGTATAACGAGCGCTCAATTTTTTTGTTAATTTCGATTATTATTCCGTTATTTATTTCGTGAATTAATTCATCGTTTCGATTTTTTCATATTTCAATGAAAATCGATGAAAACTGAATCGCCGTACCAAGCTATTGAGATCAAAATAGAATTTATCCGGCTCATTCGTTCGATCAAAGTTCACCGAAACGTTTCAACTTTTCACAATTTGAATGTCCCACTCGTATTATAAAATTCGACGAACGTTTGCACGACGGTAAATAAAATTGCGCAGCAGAGGCGAAACGCGATGTTCCACCGTGTTTCAATTTTTCTGCGTTGCGAGTTCGAATATTGATTTTTGCGATCAGCGCAACGATCGCTTATTTTTGCATATTCGCGTTATATCGCAAGAACGAGAAATGAAAAATATTGTTTTTGATGCTTTTGCATCGTCGTAACTTGGTTTACGAATAATTCGTCTACCGGTCTCCGTCTCGTTCTCTCACGCTCTTTATCACTCTCGGCGATAAAATGACCGGTTTCATATAGCGGAGCCAATTGGACGCTGCACCTTTACATAGCGTTCGCGTAAATTCACAGAGAGAACACAGAGAGAGAGAGAGAGAGAGAGAGAGAGAGAGAGGGAGGGTGGGAGGGAGGGAGAGGGAGGGCGGGGAGGGGGAGGGAGAGAGAGAGAGAGAGAAAGATAGACAGACAGACAGACGGACAGACAGCGACAGAGACAGAGACAGAGACAGAGACAGAGACAGAGACGTATACCTACGTATGATGGTAGATGAACCTTCCGGTGGCAATTCTCATTTAATTTTGAATATCTGACCGCGAAATTTCTCACGGTATGACTCTCGTCACACGAGAGATCCCGCATTTATGGAGTTATGTCGAAGTAAAGTCCGATTGCCAAAGGAGAGTGAGATGGACTCGTGTATATTGCCCGTAATATACGTTTAACGACGTTATGTATTCCTGACGAAAATATCATATATACAGGGTGAATTTTTTAACCTGGAGTTCTATAATATCTCGAAAAATACGCATCGTACAGAAAATTCGCCAAATCGAAACTTTAATATCTTCGAGGGGGGCGCCTGTTAGTACTAAAATATACCCGGTCCCGCACACCCTGTTGGCGCGGTGGGGGCAAATTTGAAATCTAAAAAAGGAACCCCTATTTGTTTAACGCCGATTCGGATTCTACGTCGAAAGTTACGTATGATGTGTGCGAAATTTTGTTTTCGATTCGCGACAGATGGCGCTGCAATCTGCAAGAAATGGAACAGAAATAAAAATAATTAAAAGACAGAGAAACACGTATTTAATATTTTTCGACGGGATATTCAATAATGTCACAGTTACCCCCCCCCCCCTACCTTCTGTGGGGGAGGTGGATGGTTAATAAACTACTTTTAGCGTAACCCAGGAACAACGACGTGGGCGTTGTAGTTTTCTGTTCCCTTCGGGGTGCGTGATTAACGTGAGTCCCCTTGCCTCTCACCTTTTGGGGTGCTTAATTAACGTGAATTCCCTTGCCTCTCATCTTTCGGGGTTGCGTGATTAACGTGAATTCCCTTGCCTCTCACCTTCCGGGGTGCTTGATTAACGTTATCACGCTCTAACGTTAATCAAGCACCTCGAAAAGAACAGAAAACTACTTCGTTCACGTCGTTGTACCCTGCGCCCACATAGGCTTCAAAGTTGTGGAATAAATGACAGTTCTTTACAAAAAAATTCAAGAAAATCGATCAGTACGTGTTTTTTCTAAATCAATAATTTATATTTAAAACTAGTAAATCTTATAGGAATACGGACTGAATATTTTTTGATATTTTTTTATCACAAGTGCGTTTAAAAAGAAAAATTTCAAAAAAAGTCACATTTGCCTCAGTTTTCGCAGTTGTAAACGTTTAAAAAAAAAGTAACGTAGTTTTTGAAAAATCGATATGTTGGAAACGGTTCGAGAAAAAAAATTTAAAGAATTCACGGAGGCCTCTTTCAACCAATACTAGAACATGAGAAATTTTCAAAAAAATCGCAGATGCAACAGCTAAATGATGTCCGATTTGGCGTGGAATGCCCCATATAGAATGCTCGACCCTCGCTAAGCAATTGGAAACGATCGTGATAACTTCCCGTTCAATAGCAGAGAAATATTGCCCGGCTCGTCAAAACGAGACGGGACAATTATCGTTAAAACGCATTTATATCGTTTCAATAAATAAATAAGGATCGATGTGCCGATTGATCATTAACGTCTTGTTGTTTTGTATCGTATCGGCAGTAAACAGTTATCAACTTTAATTTTTATTATTATCACGCGCCATTTTTCACGTCTAGATTTTTTTCAACTTTTTGTTCTCACCGCGATTATTAACAAAAGTCACTCGAGAATCTTTCATAATAAATTCGACAACTAATGTTTCTTTTTTTGTATATAAAAACAAATAAATTTTCCCAGTTCAACACGAGAGAGGCGAATGGTTTGATTCTTTACAACGCTGGACGAGAGCGTGATTTCATCGCTGTGGAAATCATCAACGGACACGTTCATTATCTGTTCGACCTTGGTGACGGACCTATCAAAATTCGCGACACTTCGAAATCCCGATTGAACGATGGAAAATGGCACGCCGTCAGCATCGGAAGACCAGCGCCAAAGAGACACACCCTCGCTGTTGACGATCACGTCACGTCTGTTGCGAGTCAGGGTAGCAATGAAAATCTCGATCTCGATGGTATATTGTACATAGGTAATGAAAAATAACCGATAAATGTCGAAAAATTAAAAAAAAAACACACACACACACACACACACATACACACACACATAGCGATTGTAACTTTGTTCGCTAAAACGATGATAATAATTGTCATTAATTGGAACAGGTGGGGTAGAAAAAACTCAATACGGACAATTGCCAAAGCCGATAACGAGTCGACACGGTTTCGAGGGTTGTCTAGCCTCGCTCGATCTCAGCGGCGAGAGCGTCGATCTCATGACGGACGCCGTCGTTACGAGTTCGCTCGTTGAATCGGGCTGCGACGTTTATGGAAATATCCATCCGGGCAAAAAATGCTCTCACGACATGTGCGCTAATCATGGAACTTGCGTGCAACAGTGGAAGAGTTTTACGTGCGATTGCGACATGACGAGTTTCAGCGGTCCAACGTGCAACGATGGTTAATTTGCGAGAATATTATTGTTTAATCGATTTCTAACTCGTAGAGTTTTTAGAGTTTCCTTCTGTTTCCGTCTCTGATTTTTTCGTCGTCGTTTCAAACGACCTTGATGCAATTTCATTTAATTAACGTTATCGTTTTATCTATTTTACAGAGGCCGTTGCTTACGAGTTCGGACCAGGCCGAGGGCTCATTACGTACACATTCCCGACAGATCATAGGCCAGAAATGAAGAGAGACACGATAGCAATGGGCTTCGTGACTGGAACGAGCGACGCTGTACTACTCAGGATAGAATCGGCGACTAGCAACGATTATCTCGAAATTGAGATTGTTAGTATATAAACTTCGTCAACAGAAGCGTACAATCAGTTTTCCATACCAATATAAAATATCGAGGATAAAAACGATGGACGGATGATTTAACAAACTGTTTAATAGACAAATCGTATAGCCATTTTTAATTCTCGACCGATTAAGTTTAATGGAGATCGGGTATTTTCTTGCATAGGAAATATAATTTATAATGTAGAATAACTTCCGGCTTTAAATTGTGGCTCGATAAAAGAAAAATTGTGAATGTTACGATTGTAATAGAAAAAAATAGCAAGTGTGACGATATACGAACGACTTGTAGAATATTAACGAAAATTATACCGAAGAAAGAAAATTAATAGTCCTAACATCGCTTAAAATTTTAATACCAGCGGGCAAACAATTCCGAAGTTATGGATGTTTGAACTTTTGATCGACGGACGAACATTTTTTTCAAATATCAGTGCAGTAAATAGAAAAATTATGTAATTTCATTGGAGAATTGCTCAAGGGTGAAAATAGCTCGTCCACATATTGTACACTCGCTCTTTCTATCGATTGAAAATGTTTGACAGAGCGCGATATTACCGATGAAATCGTGAGCGAGTAAAGAAGGTAACTCTCTCAAATTAACGTTCGAACTTGTATCATGTTTGTCATAAAACGTGAACGGTTAATACCTCGTAAATTAAATCGAAACCATCCGTGCCAAATCATCGCGAATATTCACACTCGATTCAAACTCCGTGTGTATCTACACGGATTTAGATTGAACGGAGTTTAATCGGGGCAATATCCGAACATCAAATAGCGAAACCAAAGAACTTGAACATACAAATGCACGAAGTACTTTCGGCACTGTATACGTTGAAAATGTTGAAATTTGCACGGATTTGGGAGATCAAAGTCGCGCTTTATTTCGTTGATCGATGCGATATAATAGTCTATTAATCGATCAATTCAATTACTTTAATTATTTAATCGATTACATTGATTAACAGTTATTTTCGTTTTTCGTTTCAGGTCGAAGGTAACATTTTCGCCGTTTACAACATGGGTACGAATGATCATCCGATCGGGGAGGGTGTTGTCAAAGTCAACGACAACCAATATCACGTTATAAGGTTCACGAGGAACGGAGCGAACAGCACACTTCAAATTGACGATTACAACATCCAGTCTAATCACCCTTCCGGTGAGTCGAACGAAATTTTTTAATATTCTTCGCAGATTTACGAATCTTCAATTGCACGTAAAATCCAGCCTTTGATTATTCCAGAAATCTCCCTTTTACGAAATTTTTGAATTCATGGCAATTTTCGCAAGGACTTGTGATCTTTTTTTAATCGCAATCTGTCCAAGATTGCTGATGAGAAAATGGCCGGAAGAGCCGAAACGAAGAATTTCAAAAACGATCGAACATTCGACTCTTTCAGAAACCCGACCAAATGTTGACTCTACTAGCCTAACGCAACAAACGTTTCGATTCGAACGAGCGTCTCGTTTCATGACTGCCGAGCTGCGTTCTTGAACGCCGAGTTCTCGAGACTACATCATCGTTGTTCGGAACAAAAAACGTGCACGAGCCACTTTGGGCCCTAGAACGTTCTTTCTCTCTCTGGCTACGGAAAGTCTCACTGCCATTGGACCCCGACGTCTCCCTTTCCCGTTTATTCACAACTCTTGTGTTAAGGGACCCAAGGACAAATGGTCCTGAAGTCGTACAAGGCGTATAGTAGTCTATCGAAATCTTCGAAAGGAACGAAATGTCTCGAAATGGATGAAACTGAGAAGAGGTAAAATTGTAAAGAGGCATTTCCAAACTCCAAGGAGTCCGTTTTACCGAGGCGGTCATAAATCTTTCGAGGACGTCAGTCGCGACTCAACGATTTCAGAATTCTGATCAACCACAAAATTTAATATTCTCCATCTCATGTTCGCCGGATTGTAGAAAGCGAGATAATTGGTGTGATTTTTTGGTTTTTTATTTATTTTTATCACGGCCGAAAGTCTCGATCTACGAGGGAACTTTGTCGGTCATATTGGCCCGGGAGCACTGACACGCTTCAATCGATCGTAAATTCGGTTTTTCTCGACATTCTTATCGAGGTCGATGCGAGATGACTTGACGATTGACCTCCACCGTTGGTCTAAGATCCTAGTACGATCCGATCAATGGGTCTCATTTTTTAAATATTTGTTCCAGCAGTTTACGATTTTCCATTACAAAATTTTCGACGAAACTGTGAATGGCTTCTTGCGAAAGGGTCATAAATCTTCGTGCTTCCAGGGTGGGTCTCTCAAATTCCTCGAAAAATCTTACGACGAAACGAAACTTTCTCGATCCTGCTGCTGGCCGGATTTTAGAAAGCGAAATAATTGGTTTCGATTCTTATTTTCGTCGAGATATTTTTTGGAATTGTGACATTTGTCACGAACTTGACTTTTGCAGCCTGGTAAATTTCATGCTACTCCGATACAATCGACGCGCTTGCCCAATAGGCCAGTAAACATGAGCAAGTAAGACTTTTTCAGCAGCAGCCCTGAAAACTTGATATAAGGGTAATTCGATGACGCTGAATCGAATGGTGCTAATTTTACTAGACCCGGGCACCGAGCTTTTTCAGAAAAGCGCCTATAAGGGTTAAATGCCGTGTTATCTCAGAAACTGAACGTTTGATCGAAGAAAGTTTCAAACAAAAGTTGTAGAGAATTAAAGAATATATAAAAAAGATTGTTAGGTCCACCTTCGTATTTGCAGAAATAAGCGAGAAATATTGGAGAAAGTCCTAAAGCGTAATTGTAAGAGTGGGGATAAAGCCCCGCCTCGCCGCCGGTCTTTACGCGTGCGTGGGCTAGTGTGTGGGCGAGCGTCCGTGTGTACTAATCCACAAACGAAGGGTCTTCGACCACTCTCGAGCCTCTCGGTCATGAATGCGAGTCGAGTGAGAGACCAAACCGGTTTTTCTCTCTTTCTAATTTCTCACGCGTTAGCGAGGATTTTTCGTCTTTGGCCGTCGAGCGTTCTGTATATCTATATGTGTTGGCGTATCAGCGCGGCGTTTTTAAATCGAATCTTGATGCTTATGGTACGCCGTTTTTTATTCATTATAAAAAATAGTGAACCTTGAGTAAAACAAAACTATTGGATATATATAATAATTATTTAGAGTAAGATATATATTTACTCATACATAAGATTAGAGAGTATAAAACCAAATCGACACACGAACCCGTTGTAAACATAAATATTGACTGGCTATTCGATAGCCGACAAATGCATACAAAGAGACGCATAGAAATACGTTCACCATAAAACGCACAAGGGGTTTGGGTAACGGTTCAGAGACTGTTCCTTTATTTCATGTGACAAATAGTTAGTCTTGTAGAGATCTTTGTAGAGAGTAGACGGACCTTGCCTCAAATAAAGAATACATTTGAAACAATTAAACGAACATCTACCAAAGAATATAATTAACCCTAAACCAATTTCCAATAAAAACGATATTCCGTTTGAACAGAAATTATTGTTATTTAGTCGAGAGTAAAAATAATAAATTAATTTTGTGTTTCGACATAAAATTAATTGATATAAATTTTTTGAAAAAAATGAAATCACCACAAAATAATTGGAATTTAAATTCGATAAATTAAAATTATACTACGACTTCGTGCTATTTCAAAATCAAATTAAAATACCATAATTATAATAATTCGATTAATTGAAATAAATTTTAAATCGCGCGGAACTTGTATTATATCGACACACAATATTCATTGTCAATTTTCGTTATGTGCATAATTTAAATATTTAGATTGAAATTAAATACATCATTTTAATTCTCACATTACAATAGGGAGGATTCAATCATGTATATAATTTTAATTCGAGAACTAAAATTATTGAAAATATTCTAAATTTAAAAAAACGTGGTAATCCTGGGAACAATGTGACCTGTTCTTCTTTTTTTCTGTTCTTTTTTTTCTCGCTAGAACTGTGCGTTCACATAATAGATCATTTCAGTTATTTGTGATTTTTTTATTTATTCATTTATACTTTACCAATCCCAAATCGTTCTCCACGTTCTTCCCTCTCCGAAGATCTGCACCTGTCCAGGCTGGTGTCAGTGACAGCGAGCGTTCACGTGCAATTTCGCTCGATTGAGGATTTTTATTTTGTAGAAATATCTACATCTACATCACGTATTTTTGACGTCTTTAAGACAATCATGCTGTTTCGAGGTGATAATTTGTTGTCTAATATTTTCTACCAATTACTTTTATTCGGTACTTTTAGAAGTTTATGTAAAATACGTGATGTAGATGCAGATATTTCTACGAAATTTAAATCCTCAATCGAGCGAAAATGCGCGCTCTTTCTCCTACCCGCGCGTAAACCCTCGTTGTCACTGGCACCAGCCTGGACAAGTGCAGACCTTCGGAGAGGGAAGAACGTGGAGAACATTTTGGAATTGGTATAATATAAATAAATAAATAAAAAATTCACAAATAACTGAAATTATCTATTATGTGAACGCAGAATTCTAGCGGAAAAAAAAGAACCGAAAAAAAGTACAGGTCACATTGTTCCCAGGACTACCATGTTTTTTTTTAATTGAGAATATTTTCAATAATTTTCATCCTCGAATTAAAATTATGTACATGATTGGATGCCCCGTATTGTAATGTGATAATTAAAATGATGTATGTAATTTTAATTTCTGAACGAAATTTCGTGGATAATGATGTATTTAATTTCAATCTAAATATTTAAATTATGCACATAACGAAAATTGAGAATGAATATTGTGTGTCGATATAATACAAGTTCCGCGCGATTTAAAATTTATTTCAATTAATCGAATTATTATAATTATGGTATTTTAATTTGATTTTGAAATAGCACGAAGTCGTAGTATAATTTTAATTTATCGAATTTAAATTCCAATTATTTTGTGGTGAATTCATTTTTTTTCAAAAAATTTATATCAATTAATTTTATGTCGAAACACAATTAATTAATTATTTTTACTCTCGACTAAATAACAATAATTTCTGTTAAAATAAAATATATTTTTTTTTTTTATTCAAGGTTCACTATTTTTGACAATAAATTTTAAAAACGGCGTACCATAAGCATCAAGATTCGATTTAAAAACGCCGCGCTACGATACGTCGACATATATAGATATACAGAACGCTCGACACTCGACGGCCAAGGACGAAAAATCCTCGCTAACGCGTGAGAAATTAGAAAAAGAGAAAAACCAGTTTCGTCTCTCACTCGCACTCGCATTCGTGGCCGAGAGGCTCGAGAGTGGCCGAAGACCCTTCGTTTAGTACACACGGACGCTCGCACGCCACTAGCCCACTGACGCGTAAAGACCGGCGGCGAGGCGGGGCTTTATTACAATTACGGTCTTACAATGACGCTTTAGAACTTTCTCCAATATTTCTCGCTTATTTCTGCAAATACGAAGGTGGACCTAATAACCTTTTTTATGTATTTTTTAATTCTCTACAACTTTTGTTTGAAACTTTTTTCGATCAAACATTCAATTTCTGAGATAACACGGCATCTGAAAAAGCTCGGTGCCTGGGTACAAAAAAATTAACACCAAAAAATGAACTTTCATAATAAAGAAAAAAAAATATATCCCATTGAGAAAAATTGAAATCGAAACCATATGTTTTGAAAATTTTCGCCTGCGATATCTTCCTCTTGAAATATGCTATGTTAAACACTTTTTTTTTATTTTTCGAGTATGAATTTTTTAAATGTTACCAAAATGATTTCATGATGAAAAAAAAATACCCCAACGAGACAATTTTAACACCAATCCATACAATTTTGATTTTGTTATCTGCGACATTCCATCTCAAAGTTATTGTATGCTAAAGGGTTATTTATTCATTTCCATCTATTCATTTAACTGCGCGAGAAAAAAAATATATACCCCGAATGATTGGTTTTAAGCCAGAAATTTCTGTATTTTTTTCGATAATTGTTCTGGTATATATGCGATGTTAATCTTATTTTAATGAAAAAAATTCATAAAAATCCTCGGTAAATTCAAAATTTACCATGGATACCGAAAAAAAATACCCCGATATAATTTCGGTACTTTTTCTCCCTTAAACTACGTTGGGCAAACATAAAGTCCTGATAAATCCGCCTTGACGAACTTAAATTTCACCTGGAAGCCTACCTGAGAGAAAGATATTTGCCCGAACAGGACCTAGGGGTTCGTATACGCTGGTAAGAAAATCTGTTGCCCTTAACCGATTCTTAAGCGACTTAAAAACACAAAAAAAGCAGAATGGCGTCCGTTCAGAATTTTTCAATCCTCCAGACTCAACATCGAATCCTGATGGAAAAAGAAAAGATAATTAGTTCGTAGGTCACGACTCTTTGTTGAATTAGGTACTTCAAACGTGAAGAATTATCCTCTAGCCCAATGCGAACGAAAGACGAGAATTTCATAGGGATTCACTTCAGCCCCCATTCTTCTATTATATTCGTTTCCTGACAACAGACATCCTTGACAAAGGTATTTTAACATACCACGAAACCCTAAAAATTTTCTTTTGAAATTTCTGGAACACTTTTATTATACTCATGGTGGCCTGTTCCGTGACCTTGCAGTAATTACATTTCTTTCGATCCTTCGAGGATCTTTCGAGAAAAAAAAGATACCCTCGCTCATAAATTCCTGATAGCAAAGTAAACAGTCAGGACTTTTTTCCAACCATTATTCTTAATTTATTGTTGAGCGTATCCCTTTTCCTTGTTCCCTTGTTATTCGATCTATAACGAAAATATATTTTCCTGTTCGAATTTCCCACGTTCATATTTGTCGACAGCTAAAAAATGAAATGAAGGCAGACGATCTTGGCGTAACTACGATCTTCGAAGTGATGAAAATGTTCGATCTCCTAAAATCCTGTTAGAAAAATAGGCAGGCGTGACCGATTTCTTTCATTCGCTCGAACCTTTGTCGAAAAATTCTTCGTAGGGTATAGGATAATTCCGACTAAACGATCGACTATATTTTCCTGCTCGAAACCCACCAAGGAGTAAAAGATTTTTCACTTTTTTAAAAATTTTCTTGTCCTACCAAAATTTATCTTCACAGACTCGAGAAAGTCTCGACCTCTGTAAAAATGTTGGTTTCCTGATAGGCTTTGAGACGTTAATCCGCCTCATTAGTCCCAATGGTAACCGCAATAACGTTAAGTCGTTTAGTATGTTTACTTTGGTGTGTCACGACCGTGCCACTTTACTCGGGCTTACTACGTACATCAGCGGAGAGGCGGCTCTTACCGACCTTCGTCCAACAACGTATTCTTCTAGGGACAAGTTGATCACTACCACGAGAAACTAAGTCCCTGACGGTCCCATATAATATGCGACTTCTTGCTTATTCATAAGGCCCTGACTACCGTCACCATGTTTATGGTGAGCTCTCGCGTTATTCGGTGTCTCGCGCTTTGCTATTTCTCTTCTTTCTTTACGAGCTACGATAATCTTTTATCTCCGTACCAACCGCGTCGATTTTCTATTCTTTCTTCTAGTTTCTATTCCGCATGAGAAATTGTTTAAAGCGATGGAATTTTTTTATTCTATCGGATGAATTTCGTCCCTAACTCCCTACCATAAAAATAACAAATAATAAAATGTATAAAAATATTATGATAAAAGAAAAAAAAATCCGAAAGGGAATTAAAAATAAAGTCTACAATTCCTGGAAACGAGTGTGGGCAAAAATTATGGCAGTGGAACGCGACCGAACCGAGCGCGTACGATGCGAATCTGCTTTTTTTCTCGTCTCTCGCACATCTCGTTTGCTACTCTCGCGTTATCATCTCAGCATCCGGCATGGGGGCGAACTCGCATCACAGAGTGAGAGGGGGTCCAGGACGCACCGGGTGCGCTGCCTTTCGCTCTCTCCCTCTCTTACTCACTCTCTCTATAGACAGTCACGAGAGAGATAGAGATACAGAGAAAGAGGGGGGGGGGGGGGGGGAGCAGCGAGAGAGACGAGGCCAGGAGCTCTCGTTCGGGCAGTCTCCCGAGTACGGGGTGAATCTAATTTGATTTAATTAGAATAAATTTGCCTTGGCTGGTTCAAAGTTTCTAGCTCTACAACGGCATATGAACCTGGTAGGTGAATTCATCAAATTATGCGTAGAGTCGAGAGCTCCAGAAGAGAGAACGAGCCAGAGAGATTCGAATATGCCTTGTCTCGTGTGTGTATATATATATACAGTATTAGGTGCTGTATCCAGGCCTGCTGGTCTCCAGGCCTGTCCCTTTCGTCGGGGTGGGCGTGGAGTTCTTGCTCATAAAAAAGAAATTTCGTTCGAGGGTGGGTGGAGAAACGTTTCGACTTAACGCATCAGCCGTATATCTATATATCGTTTTGGTCGGGTCTATTTTGGGGCGAGAGAGAACACGGAAAGAAAGACCCGAAGACGAAGACCCTGACTAATCATGTTTTCCTTGCTCTTAAGTGGTACGAACTTGACTCGAATTTCAACCCTTTTTGACCCCGTGTATGGTATGATTATTAGTTAGTTAGCAATTAAATTTTAATTATGTAACACGAGCCTCCGACAATGTGGGTCGTTGGAAAAAACATACGTTTCGACACGAGCTTTCGTATCGTTATTGGGTAAGGAATTTGCGATTGGGTCTCGCATTTTATGCTGGATCTGCAATACAGACTTTCTTTTTGGGACGATGAAAGTAGGCTTGGTAACCCTTCTTAAGGGCGAACGAATTATATATATATACATGTTCATTTTCGACCTCCTGCAGCCTGATGCTCTCGTGATATTTGAGGCCACAAGAGCTTTTGTTCGCGATCTGTGGTCTGCTTACCCCGGGGGGTTTGACGTCAAAATCTCTTACATAGAATTTGTATTTCCTACACACACGTTCAATAATACCTGAGAAAATAAATAATTGAATTAAATATGAGAGCGAACAATATTAATACGCGCAATTACCTAATAATATTTTAAGGGTAATTGCGATATATGTAGTTTTTTAATTACGTGAGTAATTCAACGGTTATTGCGAATGATGTAAATTGTTCACAGTAGTATAACCGTATAAAATACAAAAATTTCTGACGATTAGTTCGGGTGCAACGGCCGCGAGTAGAATTTAAAAAGAAGAAAATTGTACTACGGGGGCGTAAAATCCTCCAGCGAGGCTCGCCGGGATAAAATCACCTCCGCCACTCCTGATACCCTATTCGAACCGACAGACGAGCCTTTGTTTCATTAACCCTTTGTCACCGTTCCCAGTGACGGACAAGTTCGACGGCCAAATTCCTGCAACACTCATTCCCTCGCTCTCGTTCTCATATCACTCGATATTCGCGTCCCCACTGTACACGCCGTATAGTAATTTGTACACGCCTCGTTCTATACTGCATAGATATATAGGTAACATAAAATCCCATATAGATATGTGCTTACGTCAAAGACGGCTGTGGGGCTTCCCGGTACGTGCACTAATTGCGCTCTCGCGAGGGTGAAATTTCTCACTCAGCTTGGTTGCCTAATAACTTTTCAGACCACCACGAGCCCTTCGGGACAACGAACCAATCTCCCGCACTCTCGCCGCGACTGGCTCTCCGCGATCCATCTAACCGCTGAGAACTCCACAAGAATTCCGATTACAGAAAATTCTACCAGAAAAAGAAGAAAAACAAAAACAAAAACAAAAACAAAAAACCTTTTAAACTGGGATGGAAAAAATTGGAAAAATACGATAAAAATCTGAAGAAACCAAGAAACGTCTTGATAATGGAAAAAGTGCTGGGTCGATCGAAATTAGAATTTGTTTTAATTGCGAAGAATGAAAGAATTTAAACAATTAGACACGCGTTTGAGATGCGAAGGTGCGAAAAATTGTCAAATTTACGAAATTTTGTTGAACCCATGTTTATTTAAAGCACAATCCGAATTGTAACTTCGCCAATGCATACGTAACTATGTCACGTCGATAATTTAGAATTCAAGATCCAATTCACTCGGATATCAAATATGGTTCATAACATCCCTGCGAGTGAGTCGTGGCCGCAAGAAGGCGGCAGCTGCGATTCGAGTTCGCTCATTGTCGAGCTTCGTCGAGGTTCTGCTACCCTGGCATCTAGAAATTCAAAGGAGTTCGAAACTATAACGCTTTCTCACGTGGAGTGAGTGCCCGGTCACGTTTATAGTCCAGGTATACGGTTCTCGTTCTCCCGGACAGCGCCACTAAAAACGAGCGATGCCGCGAAAATTAAAACAAAAAAACTGTGTGTACTTATGTATCTACGCACGTAAGAAGTTATACTACTTGCCGTGAATAAAACAATAAGTGTTTATATTACAGTGTAGATTACCACTCGGATAACTTCAGACCGAAAATAAAAGAAAATAAATTCTCCCTCGCAACTAACTTCACGGTGTGTGACGTTGCGCGCGCAGTTCGTGCCATCGACAAAATACGCTCCCATCAGAACTGCCTAAACGCGTCTGAAGAACTTATAACTTCAAAAAATACACACCCGGCTCGAGCAAAAAAATCTCACAGCGCGCACACAAAACGAATTAATTTCTCGGCAAAATAATTGTTGGTGTATAAATAATGTTCTTATATGTATATAAAAATGGAAGAATGTTTGTTTGTTTGTTTGTTTGTTTGTTTGTCACGACTGAGCTCCTATACCATTCATCCGATTGCGATGAAAATTTGGTGAGTTGTAGCCCGCACTCCCGCGAACGTTTCTGTATTAGTCGAATAACTTTATTTACAAAAATAAACGCGTACGGGGCAAAACAAAATTAACATTTATGTATATCTATATATAAAGATTAATCTGACAGCCGTTAATGTGTGCCACCAAAATGACAAGCGAAATAAAAGACACTTATTTGTTTTAATATGTCATATATTTTCAAGTTTTTATTTTATTGAAATGATAGCGGTACCAACTTATGACTAAGAAATGGAGCTACCACTCATATAAAAATCGATTTTTTAAACACTACCGTTAAGAAATTATGACGTAGATAAAAAGCGGATCAACTCTCCCGGACTCCCATAAAATTATTCTGCCAATGCAGAAATCTTCGCTGGCATGTGATTTGGCATACGAACTCAGTTCCTATACCATTCTCATTTCAATTATACTATACTTTTCTCATTTCAATTCCTTTGGCAACAATACGATCAAAAAAATATTGTACTAGCTATCGCATCATCTGGAATCACAGCAACTCTTTTGGATAGTTCCAGAACGGCGCATTCAGCATTAAAATTGCCGTTGAATATGCAAATCACTGAGACACCAAGATGCAATATAAAAACAAATTCAGGAATGGGAAAAGTACTCAAATCAAAAAGATTTAAGAGGAAATGAGCAGATCGTCGGCGGAGCACTAATTTTATTGTCTAGTGATTTTAGACAAACTCTGCCAGCTCAACATGTGCTGATGAAATTAATGCATGTCTGAAATCATCATTTCTATGGCGACACGTGCATAAATTGACTTTGAAAACGAATATGCGTATGCAACTACAACATGATACATCGGCTGAACATTTCGAAAAATAATTACTGGATATTGGACATGGGAAAATGACGATTGATGGATCCACATAATGTATCACATTGCCAACAAACTTCTGTACAAATCATAGCAACAACACACGAATTGATTAACAACGTTTTTCCTAATATGTCACATAATTACAAAAATCATCATTGGCTCAGTGCCCGTGCTATATTAGCAGCAAAAAATGACTTTGCAACGGTACCAGGCTTTCAGTGAAAAAGATGATGAATAATATCATCGAAGCTACAATTTTAAATGGAAAATTTAAAGGAGAAGATGTACTGTTGCCGCATATCCCAATGATGCCATTCGATTTCAAAGATTTGCAGTTTCCGGTGCGGCTCGCATTTGCAATGACCATCAACAAAGCACGGGGACAATCGCTACAATTGTGTAGATTAAATTTGAAAAATCCATGCTTCACACATGGATAGCTATATGCGGCCTGCTCCCGCGTAGGAAAACCTGCGGATTTATTCGTGTACTCGCTAGACGGAAAAACAAAATATATTCTGTATCCAAAAGTACTTGAATAAACATAATTTAAAAACAAATGTCTTCCATTGACATTTGCTGTAAAATAAATTATGATATAAAAACGGCATTGCAACGCAGGCCGTGTACCGCTAGTAAATAAATAAAATAATAAAGATAATTTTGTTGTGTTTCAGACTGAGAAATTGCAAAAGAATATTAACCCCTTCCCGTATTATTTAGCTCGACGAAATCCGTGCTCGAGCGGTAGGACATGCTATAGAGTCTCTCGTGGCGTAGTGGTAGGAACTAAACCGCGATTGTAATTGCGAAATAGATATTTCAGGACCCTGAATCGTGATAGTCTGCGAGTCTGACGCGTGATATTCATGTTTGATATATAATTCGTATCATGAGTCAGACTCGTTAAAATACGGCAAGGGGTTAAAAATAGTTGAATCGTGTTTAAACAATTAATAATTATTAATTTTCTGTATTATTTATTTCGAGAATTATATTATCTCTTGTAATGCGAATATTGTTTATTTATCCTCCCCGCATGCTCGTGTACCGTACCACGAACGTTCGACCGAGTTATCTTACATGCGCTATAAAAGAAAAAAAAGTTTCAAGTATCGGATATCGTAGCAGCGGAGTGCGGGGGGGGGGGGGCACGGGGAGGAATAGGAGTATAGCAACCCTCGAGGATTCTCGAGTGAGAGAACTACCGATCGTGTAAAACCTCCTCACGGCTTCTGCTTTTCTGCTTCATATGTGGATATTAACGTGTCCCCGAGCCACATGTTCTCACGTGGCTTTTATCCCGACACACATCGGCACAACACAAAATTTCAACGACGACGAAACGTATCTCCCTGTTTCTCTCGCTCTCGCCCAAATTCTCGTCCGTTCTCAGCTCTAATTTCCCACTGGTTCACATTTGCATAAGTTTCCCTTGCCACACACAAGACAAAATTAATCTAAATAATTATCCATAATTAACAGTTAATATCAGACAATTATTAATTTTCATAAAATGCAATAAAAATATAGTCGTAAAATATTTTTTAACGAAGACAAAAATGTTCTCCATGAACGCGAATGAGGGACGATTTTTATTTTGTAGTTAAAAATTTTAACACGAGCTTGGTTTTATGAATTTAAATATATCGGTCCATCTGGATTAAACCGAATCGACCCCTCGAGACTTCTCATCCCCATAACATGGCGCTCCTCTGTTACCTAGCGATGGTAGTGGCGCGAGAGCAGATAAGGTGAAGCGAGGGTAGAATTTTCATCGGTTTAGAAACTACCTCCCTTCTCGTCTGGAATCCTGATGGAAAAGGTCACGTGGCAGACTTCTCTTTTTTCTATTTTCTCTGTCACTTGCTCGTCGCGTTCTCTCACCAGCCCTTCGCTACCCCAGACTCATTGTTGACTGCTCAAACGTTGTATAGATACATGTATAGGCCTATATAGAAATACACCCATATATATATATACATAAGACTGAAAAATAATCAGCTCGACCCGCCAGTACGATTCCAATGTACAAACGGGAAGGGAGAAGACAAAGCGTACTTCTCGCGACTGATGGTGCCTCGATACTTATGTAGACCAAACGAATAGCGAAAGTTCGTACGATTTTTATTTCTACCCCTACCGACGTGAACACCCAACAAGCAAGCTTTTTGGTGAATAACGCGAGCGCATTTACGAGACCTCGTTATCCTCGATGTAACATCGATTACTTTCCAAAATGGACGACGCGCCTGTTACCCGAGAGCTCGAATGTTTACGGTACCGAAGTATGGAGGGCGATGCATCGAGTGACTAACGATGAAAAATAACTTAAGAAATAATTGATCGATCAATTATTTGTTCACATAAAGAATTTATCTTTTTCAATAGTTGTTAAATACGATATTTATTTATTTTATTAAACCCTTGGTTAATGAGTGAATAAATAAAATAATCAATCAATTAATTAGTTCGGTTAAATGGATATTTGTCTTGATACGATGCTCGATCTTCTCAATATTCAATAATTCTATCGCATCGCGCTATTACGAATCTGTCGTAAAAAATCGCCTTGACTCGGAAATTAAATATTGCTCGCCTGCCCGACTGTCGTACAATTCCCCGTAAGCTTGGGACGAGACCCTCGTCGAAAAACTGCCCTTCCCCCAACTCCTCGAAGAACACAAAAGGGGGCACGTAGCTGAATCCGAAGACGAGCAAGGCGTACTCCTCGAGCGTCATGACTCCCTGATGCGAAAGTAGTCCACTTCGTTTACGAATTTCAACGCTTTCTCTCTTATCAATTATACCATCGACTATATTGCGTTAATTTCAACCGAGTATAATTCTCAAGTACAAATTCAAATTACAATTCTTCACCTTTTACAACACATCAGACCTTTCAAGCCTGATCTCTCTCTCTCTCTCTCTCTCTCTCTCTCTCTCTCTCTCTCTCTCTCTCTCTCTCTCTCTCTCGCGCGCGCGCGCGCGCGCACACACACACACACACACACACGCGCGCGCGTATGTAATATAACGTATGTAAAGTGCAGTTCACGTATACGCACGCTCGCACAGAACTCACGTGTTACGGCCAGGCGATCTAACCCTAACTGATTTTACTGTGAAGAACGTAAAAATTCTAGTGGACGCACGGAAAGTTTCGGCTTCCTTTTTACAGTTTTAAAGACAAACACGCAAATTTCTCAATGTGCACCGTACACCTTCATTTGTATCAGCACTGTTTTCAACTTATTGTAGTAATGTTTACGTTTCACGAAAATTTATTCTTAATTTCAATAAAAATTCTTGAAAATATTAAAAATTTCTGTCACGCAACAGTAAATTTTTACTCATTTCCATTAAAGTGTATAATTTGTCACTCAGTTACTGTGATTTCACAGGTAGGAACGTCGATACTGCAATAGTCAAATGTATATGGAGTCATTTTCGACTTACGTAGTATTTAGAATAGGCAACGTCGCGATAGAATGAAAGAGACAGATGGTCTATTTTAGTCTGTTTCTCTCGAGAGGTGCGCAAAAACTAGGTTAAGACTAACGGGTGACGGGCGCATTTAATGACAAATTAATAATGACACCACGCGTAAAGAAAGAAAAAATCTACCCCTGGAAGGGCAAAAGAGTGACAGAAAATAAATGGTCGCTGCAAATGTGACTTACGAAATGCTTGTAGACGTATATAAACAAGATAAGTACAATGGCTTATCGAGAGTTTTGGGCAAAGATAAGAACGGTAGTGTTAAAGTCACCAAAAATAAAAATATATTGCAAAGAATCTTCGTTTTTTTCGAAAATCAAGAAAAAAATAACCAAGTAATTGTTATTATATTGAGTTGAAAAAGTATGGCTCTGTTAATAAAAGATTAATTAATAAAGAATCTTTATAAAATATATACTCCCATGTTTCATTCATTTTTAAATGTCGCTGGCATTGTAACCTCTTCGCGACGTTGCTACGCTACGCTCAACTACGATATAAAAGTACAGTTGGGATATTTATTTGTTAATTACGACGGTCACAGGCTCTCAACCAGTATTTTTAAAGATTTAAAATGTTCCTCATAATATTTTCTCTTATTCTACCCTTTTTGATTGAAATCTGAACGGTACTTTTTGTAAAATACAATGAAAAATGTGATTTCCCATAAGACGCAATGTTAAATGTATGAAATTGTCAATGTCAATATCTTTTTTCTGGTTCTCTGTAGCCTCTTAAAAATTTAACTGGATCTTGTTCTTATCATAATCTACTACTGTACCAAATTTGATTAAATTCTGAACGTTAATTCTATAACCGACAGTACTACCTTGAAAATTCTTTCGGTGTACTAATGCAAAAATGGACGATACGACGGATTACGACGAATACAAGTGCTCAGCTTGCAAAAAAAAAACTATAAAAAGTGTAGTCACACAATGCAAGGTGTGCCCGAAACTTGTTTACTGTTCGGGATGTGTAAGCAAGCATAGGGTGTACGATAGAAACAAAGAGTTAGTGCAATGCAAGGGTCCTTTTGAGAACGTTTCATTGTTATTTGAAGACATCCAAAAGGCTCCCATAGCAAGTGGTAGTAGAGAAAGACCGAGTTCACTGGGATCACTTACGACAAGGGGTTCCTCAAGTGTGGAAGAAAAAATAGATTGGTTGATGAGAAACGTGAAAACACTGAAGGACGAGGTGACGTGTAAGAAAGAAATCAAAGGGATAAGTAATTCAAGAAATTGTTCAAGAGCAACTGAAGGGCGTAAGGACAGAGTTCGAAGAAATAAAAAAGATAATACAAGGAGGAGCTCAAGGTCCAGCAAATGCAGTAGTAAAAATTTACAGTGCGGCATCCCAAGAAAAGATAAAAGAGAAACTTATAATCATTAAACCGAAAGAGCAACAAGAGAGTGAGGCCACAAAAAAGACGATTACAGAAAAGGTCGACATAAAGAACATGGCAGTGGGGATAACAAGGCTAAAGAAAGGTAGCAAAGGAACAGTCATTTTTGGATACGAAACAACGGAAGGGGCACAACAGCTGAAGACCATAGTACATGAGAAAATGGGCGAGAGCTTTAAAGTTACCGAAACAATCCAGCAAAAACTGAAAATCAAGATCGATAACATGGAAGAGGAGCAATTGCAATTAGAGTTGGCAGATGAAGAGCTGATTAAAACAGTTTAAAAAAACAGAACACAGGAGAAGATGAGGAAGGAAGAGAGACACGAAGGATCAGTAATGATGGTAGTGGATGAAAGGACCCATCAGGAGCTATTGAATAAAGGAAAAATCACCGTAGGATGGAGGAAATTTCCAGTGTATAACGATATCAGTGTGAAACGGTGTTATGATGCGGCTATTATCATATAGCAAAAAATTGCACGTAAGAAGAGACATGCCATAAATGTGCAGGACACCACGAAGCGAGTAAATGCAAAGTGACGAAAAACAAGTGTGTCAACTGTGAGTCGAAAAACCAAGCATAGAATCTACAGTTGAATACCGAACATGACGCCTTCGAGCGGGAATGCCCAACGTATAAAAGAGCAGTACAAGAAGAGAAGAGGAGAGCAGGATCAGGGACGAGTAGCAACTACTGAAGCACGAAACGATATGGTATACGAATGCCCAAAGCCTGATCGCGCATAAAGACGAAATTCCACACCAGATTATGAAGACAACGAATCCGGCGTTCCTGGCGCTAGCAGAAACTAGATTGATAGAGGACATTGAAGACAGTGAGGCGAACATGCCGGGATATAGTGTCGCTCGATGTGATGGGGAAAACGGGAACACAGGGAGAGTCATGTTATATATAAAAAACGACATAAAATACGAGGTAATAATAAAAGAGAAAATAATGTCTAACTGTTGGTGTGTTGCGGTAGATGTAAAGAACACCATGTATAAAGGAGCGATCGCGGTGGTGAACCACTCGCCGAACGCGTCAGATGGTGATTTTATACGTTTTTTGGAATACACAGTGGACTTACTGGTAATGAAAAATCAACGTATAATGATAGGGGACGTTAATATAAACCTAATGACAGACTCGTTTTATGCGAAAAAGATACAAACAGAAATGTCATGTTCAGGCATGAAGCAATACGTTGATAAACCAACGAGAATTACGAAAGATAGTAAGACATTGATAGATGTTGTGTTCGCCAATACGAAGGTACATTGCGAGGTACACGATAAACCAAAGATAACGGATCACTCGTGTATAAGCGTTACACTGAATATAATTAAAAAAGAGGAAAAGTATAGAGAATTTATAAATTTCACATTGGAGAATTCTTTGAGGCAGTAGAAGCAAGGCTTGAACATAGAGATGATCTGGAAGTAAATGCAAGGACGGATAAATTTGTTAAGAGTGTGGTGAGTGCATTAGATACGGTTGCACCCAAGAAAAAATTTAATATTCCAAAAAGATGGGAAGGGAAAAAGTGGTACTCGGAGGAAATAATAGCTGTCAAGAAAAGAGACAACGCATATACGACAGCGATATATACGAATACAGAACAAGACTGGCTACATATTAAAATTGAAAGAAATGCGGTAGTTAAAGTAATAAGGAAAAGGAAGAAAGAATTTTATGAAGCGATGATAGACAAAAATAGAAATGATTCGAAAATGATGTGGAAAACCTTACAAGAAGTAATAAGAGGAAAAACTACGGGGACAAAGGAAATACATAATGTAGATTTTGAAATATTAGGTAACACACAAGAAGGTCGGTTAGCAGAAAAATTTAATTTATATTATATAAAGAACATTAATGATATAATTAAGTCTATGAAAGGTGATAGCAATCGCAGAAAAACTAATTATGATATAGAGAGAAAGGGAACTATAGAAAACTTTGAATTGCTAGATGTACGAAAAGTTGGACCAATTGTTATGAACTTGCCACGCAAGAAAGGAATGGATGAGGGAATAAGTACTGACTTACCGAAAGCAAGAGTTCGCGTTATAAAGGGAGAACTAGTAAGAGTAATTAATGATTCTCTAAGTAACGGCATATGTCCTGAGGGATGGAAAACATCAACAATAATACCGATCCCGAAGATAGCAAAACCTAAGACAGCTAGTGAATATAGGCCGATAAATATATTGCCAATTTACGAAAAAGTATTAGAATTAGTAGTAAAAGAACAACTAGAAATGTTCTTAGAAAGTTTAGGAAAAATCATTCTTGTGAGACGGCAATACAAACCGTTATTGATGAATGGAAAGTGATAATAAGTGTAGGAGAGGTAATAGGAGTAATATTTCTGGATTTGAAACGAGCATTTGAGACAGTGGATAGGGAAAGATTAATAGAGAAATTATATTTGTATGGAATGAAAGGAACGGTGCTTGACTGGTTAAGATCATATTTAAATAATAGAACACAGAAAGTCAAATTCAATAACGAATGGTCCAAATGTATGACAACACAGTACGGTGTCCCACAGGGATCTGTACTGGGACCTCTATTGTTTACATTATATATAAACGATATAGTTTAAATTTGTCCAGAGGAATGTAGTATTAAAATGTTCGCGGATGACACAATTATATAAAGTGTTGCCTATAGTTGAAAATTGGATGAATACTAATAAATTAAAATTGAACACTGCCAAAACAAAATATATGATGATTAGAAATGTACGAAAAGAACTAAAGAAAAGTACAATATTAAGAGGGTTAAATGGGACAGAAATAGAACGCGTAGAAGAAATGAAATATCTTGGAATTATCATCGATAGTAAGCTACGATTCGAAGACCACTGCGAGTACATGTTAAAGAAGATAGGGAAAAAATAAGTTTTTTAAATAGAATAGGGAACGAAATGTCAGGTTACACAAGGTGCACGATTTATAAATCAATCGTAGCGCCTCACTTCGAATATTGTGCGACGCTGCAAACAGGCATGGGTGAGACACAGCTGACGAAATGGCAGATAATGCAAAGCCGTGCCATGCGAGTCTAATTGCAATGCGACAGATACACCAAGGTAGAAAGAATGTTAGAACCGCTGCAATTCATGTCCGTACGACAAAGATTATACTGTGTATCTTCATTTATAAAGTTATGAAGGGAATGTTGCCGTCGCAACTAAGCAATAAAGTAGTATTAAGAGGTGGCTCAACGAGGCAGGCGGAAAATATTGCAATACAATTTAAGAAAACAAGAAGTGCTCAAAAAAGTTTATTTTACCAAGGTGTAAAAATGTACAATGCGATACAAACCGAGATAAAGCAATGTGATAGGCCTGTAATGTTTAAGCGAAAAGTAAAAGAATATATTGTATGAGCGGTACCTTGTATGTAAGATTATAAATGTATAAAAATAGCCCAGAAGTGTAATGAAGACCAGCCACTCGCTCTCTCTCTCTCTCCCTCTCTCTCGCTCTCTCTCGCGCTTTCTCTCTGGCTCTCTCTCAAAATTAAAAATGGTGCACATAAAATACTTCGCCGTAGGTTATACTACCCTGATCGCTAATTAGGGAGTTCTATTCAAGCCAGATCTTCACAGGAGAGTTGAGAACATTCAGCGCATATTCCCCTATATATTTATCCCCACTCATGAATTACTCTCCCATATTTATCGTTCGCATTATTATTGTTATCATAACGATGATAACAATAACAGCGATAATCATTATTAATTACGGTGATAATAATATATTATTATTATTATTATTATTATTATCAATATTGTACGTAGTCAATAGGATAGTGCCAAGTTATTATCTGTCGCGTGAAACACGCGCCTGTCCACATTTATATGTATCCACATGCGAATGTTATATAAATACATATATATATATATATATATATATATATATATATATATATATATATATATATATATATATATATGAATATATACATAGATATAATATGCGGGGCTGCTGAAGCTAGACCCCTATATGGCTGCCTCGATTTACTTGTCACATTTTCCTGCACTCCTGTCTGTACAGTAAATACCGAGTGCTGATATATATAAACCGAACGTATAGAATTGTAAATATAAATACATTTTAATGTGGAATAAAATATATGTACATGTTTAGTACCGGGGAAAAAATTGTTACGTTTAACGATTTTAACGTGTTCGTTAAAGGCGAAAATTTGTTCGATCATCATGCTAGGCTGATGCAACTGTCACGCTTCGGTATAAAATTTGAGGAAATTTGCGGAACTGAGCAACGTGAGTTTCTCGGTACCCGCGAACCCCATGGTGCGATCTCTTTTCGAGTTTATGGGGAGGTTTAAGGGGCATGGTTGTTTTCCTTCGCGGGACTTATGGTTTCCTAGTATGCAGGTCACGCTTTAAGCTCAAATTTCATAGTCCGGTGCGTCTCGTGATACTGAAATTAACGTCGCGATGCGGGTGTTTATTTTTTGTTTTTTGTTTTTTATTTTTCATGTATTCTCGTAAATCGAAGAAAAATACTTCCGTTCGCGCTTTATCATTGAGGAAACGGCCTGTAGACCCCTTTTACACATGAACGGAATTATGATTGAAAATCAATTATTTTCATGTACTTGTTGATCGATAAGCGATTTTCGAGACTCGAAGATGGTGCAACGAAGATGCCAATGACGTTTGGCTCCGTCTCGAGCTTGAAATATCTACGACTATTTTATATGTCGTTCCTTCGTTACCCTGAAACCCTAATACGTCGTCGTGAATTTGATCACAGGCGAAAGACGTTCTCACGCCCGGGGGCTTGCTTCTCTCAGCGAGAGAGGTGAATATACCACAGACTTCTTCTTCTTCTACTCCTCGAGAGTTTTCGTATCAGATCGCCCACGAGGGTCGTGGAAGGATGATCTCTCTCTCTCCTCTCTCTCTC